>SMGT01014768.1:57895-71367 GCA_004794575.1 Lanistes nyassanus | reverse complement strand
TCACACACTACATAATTACACACGACAGCCTCACACACTACATAATTACACACGACACACATTACATAATTATACAAGACATCAGTGGATACTGTCTCCAGATCTGCGTACACTTCAAGAGAAAACACAGTTTACGCCTCTAATAAATGCCCGGACTTTTGGAATGTTTGCAAGATTCAGGTTTTTAAATTATGGGTTGAACGCAGTTTTTTTCGGTCAGACACCTCTGCGATTCAGTCCCTTCAGAATCATGTGCCCATGTTCCGATGTTTCGCTGGCACGAACGAACGAACGAACGAATGAATGAAGGAAAATGACAAACATCTGGTAGGAAGAAGTCAGAAGAGAACAAAGTCAAGGCAGCACCAAAATGCTGTGCAATCTCGACTTTCAGGTCTGTCTGTTACAACAACCACTCGGGGCTGCTTGAAAGCAGTGACATTTACAAGCAAATGAACATCCCAGCACATGAGTAAGGGCGAGTTTCATCGCACGAAAACATGCGAGTGACGCTATTACCATGGTCATTCTGTAGCCATTGCCAAAGGCTGTTACTTGGGGGCTTCTAAGCCTCCAATATCCACAACGACGGCGTTTCTCAAAAACTGCTGTTGATGGCGTGCGGCAGGTGCCTGACCGACGTCTGTACTGCCGGATATTTGTATTTCGTTTCGCTGGAAGATTTATGGAGCAAAGCGGGGTCAGCCGTAAACTTTTCATTTTAGCACCAGCAAATACGAAGTCCGGTCGTAGGAAACACACATAAAATCAAGGGTATGAAGAGCGCATAGGGCTCATTTGTACCGTTTGCTACGGCTGGTTTAGAGCTGTGCTGCAGCGGTGTTCGCACATCACATGCGTGCCGTGAATTTGAAAAACTCAGGTGTGCACATCTTCAGCGGGTCTGTGAGTAACCGTCACGGAACCCGCTCACAGCCATCTACCCAACTGCAAAGACTTCTGCCAGCGAGGGTTTCGTGATACACAAATTCCTGGTAGGCGTCGCTTCACGGTGCAGCTACTGGCTACACAGTCGTATTTGCTCCCAGAGAAGACTAAAACTACATGATCCGAACGTGGACGAATCTTTTATTTCTTTTTTAAATTCTACAGCACATATGATTTCTGCCAGCGCATAGGATCTCTGTCAGCTCATTATAGAAATCTTTGCGAGCGCATGGGAAGCTCTGCCACTGCATGTGATCTCACTACCAGCGAATGAAAATCTCTCCACCACATGGGATCTCTCGTGTTGCGGAGGGATCTGTTACGGTTCATTATTAGGACGTATGCACGTAGACGCGCATGCAACGCAAACACAAATACTCACTCACACTCGCGCGCACATACACATACACACAAAACACGCACCCAACCAAACACGATTTGCCTGCAACACAAATGTTGGAGGTTTGGGTCCCATGTTAACACTAGCAAAGGACAAGGCACAGAAAAGTGCTGCCACCAAAAGACACACATAGCGGCCACCCCAAAACACACATACACGCGCGCGCGCGCGCACACACACACACAGGCCACAGCTGTAGCAGTGGCGGTGTGAGATCGTTAAGGGTTTCTAATTGCACTCATTGGCAACTACCGCCCACTAAGCAAATTATGGCCGACCCTGACCGGGCTGAAGAAATCTCACGACGAGAGAGAGACGGAGAGAGAGTGAAGTGTGAGTGTAAGTAAGAAACAGAGAGAGAGAGAGATTGGAGTGTGAGTGAGAAACAGAGAGAGAGTGGAGTGTGATTGAGAGACAGAGAGAGTGTGGAATGTGCGTGAGAGACAGAGAGAGTGTGGAGTGTGAGTGAGAAACAGAGAGAGTGTGGAATGTGAGTGAGAGACAGAGAGAGTGTGGAATGTGAGTGAGAGACAGAGAGAGTGTGGAATGTGAGTGAGAGACAGAAAGAGTGGAGTGTGAGTGTGAGAGAGAGGTAAGTGAGTGACGAGAGGACGCCCTGTGTATACTTAGTACACTGTGTATACTTAGTCTGCACTTGGTACACTGTACACTGAAGCAAAGAAAGCAGTAGCAGAAGCAAGGAAAGAAAAACAGAGACAGGTGATGTCATGTTGGCTGGTTGGCCAAAAACGAGGTGCATATCAGGACAGTGTTGCTTCCGACGTCAGCCTCCGTAGAAAATGACGCTGCACGTCACAACCTTCAGAAGTTGAGCCAGGTGGAAAACTAGTTAACCCCAGCTTCTGTCGTCAGCTTACAAGAAACGCCGTCCATTTAACCTATCTACTTTTGATTTTTTTAACTTACACAAATGTGAAATTTTGCGCATTTTGCAAAAAGTAATTTGTGTTATGCAAAAATTTAATACACTGTGCCTTCGCAATGAAATCATTTTTATGTCAAAAATTACCCTATACTCCACCTTCTCGCACACATGCATGCACACACGAAGCCATACACACAGTCAGGCATAAGCACACGCGTGCGCGCGCGATCACACGCACAAATGAAAGAAGCAAAACTTATAACAAAACCTTCTTTTTCCAACCCCTCCAATGCGATTTCTGCATAAAAGCATGGCGATCCCTGACCTAAATCGTGACGAAGGTCGCCATCTTAGAAAGCCAGGTTTGTACCGCCCGTACCGCCTTCTCGGCAGGAGGCTCAATCCGTTTGGTCGCCATGGTTCTGCCTTGCCGTCGTCTGCACTCGCGTCCAGACAGCTGTAGTCGGAGCTTGCTTTCAGCCTTCTCGTGCATGAGGCTCCCGAGCTTCTGTCTGTCCATCGATTCCGTCCGACAAACACCCTTTCACCTCGTCCTCCCGACCACCATCCAGCACTCCTCCAAACAGCTGACCCACACAGTGGACAGCGGCGCACGTGCTGGCGTGTGCAGCAAACATCAAGGCGAGTTGCACCAGATGAAGACCGCCGTCAGACGAACGACCCAGCTGTCGTGACTAACGTTAATGCAAGCTGCACCGCCGTCTGCGCCGTTGAGAAAGTCAGCTTGTTTCTCGGCGAAATCGCTCTCCCGAGCCAAGACACACTCCAGCTAAGAGAGCAAACAGCCAAGCCGCCGAGACTCCCCTCCAGTGTTATATACTGCTCTAAAGAATGGAGAGATCATTGCAGACTGCACGCGCTACGTACGCCAAAACACAACCCGGTAGCTGCAATGAAGCTGAACTGTTAACGACCAACAAGAGATTTAATGGGCTATTTTCACTGTAATGGCAAGATTCCCTTCCGTGACAGACTTAATCCAAGTACAGAGATGTCAGAGCAGGTGCAGCACAGAATAATGTCACAAACGTGTTTTCCACTGGCCTGCGCGCAGTGCAGCTAGTATTTCAATTCTTTGGAGCAGTACACAATCGCGAAGTAGAGGCTTTGTGCATAATGTCCGAGTCTGCACCACACGTCGTTATAGCACATAAAACTGAACGCAGCACTGTGCTCAGAAAACAACTGAATTACCGAATAAGGTGACTAGTGATTATTCTCATCTAAAGCAATGATCAGCAAGTTGTTTTCCATCATGAAAATATTGGTATCAAGCTAGGATCCTAAGAGATTGCACGAAGAACCTTGGAAATCTTCAAGCTTTAAAAAGCGACAGAAATGCCAACTTTTTACCCGCATCCACATAACTTAAAAGTAGTTATCTCTCTTGTAACGGGGGTTCTATGCATTTAACGCTAGCCTGAAGGCGAGGAGAGGTTGGGGGGTGGACAATGACTATTTACTAAAACAAAGCAACCAGCCATTTTTACCACAAAGAAAGAAAACTCGATGTAAACATAAAATCCCCTTTCTCCAGCAATGCTTAAAACTTGGCCGGCTTTCCGTCGGATGTGGTTATATTTAGCCATAAGCGGGGTCTATCAGGGGCTGGCGGCCCCGGGATAAGACAGGAATGCGGCGGGCAGTTGCGCGCGTGTCAGGAAGACGTGCGCTGAAATTTCGGCATTTAAGCAAGACGAAAGTCTCACTTTTCGGACAGTTTCGCCTGTACTTTGAACAGGCTTTGAAAAAGAAATTTTGTAGGCAAGATTAGGAAGGCGGTACTTCTTGTTGTTTACACAGATACGGAATTACAGGTTTCTCTCAGAGTGAAAGAGGTCAATGTGTATGTCGTTGTAGAACAAAAACATCGGAGAGGGAGGGAGAGGGAGGGAGAGGGAGATACGTGAGGCACAAGAAGTGGAGAAAGTACTAAACGGCTAAAGGGACGCATTCAAGGCTACATATATTCGGGGAAGGAAATAAGGTTTTTCCGTACGCCAAGCTCTAGATATTCATAAAGGGAAATACTTTTTCCCTACACAAAGCTCTAGATATTCATAAAGGGAAATACATTTTCCATACACGAAGCTCTTTCGTGGAGGGAAATACATTTTCCATATACAAAGCTCTAGATATTCATAAAGGGAAATACATTTTCCATACACGAAGCTCTTTCGTGGAGGGAAATACATTTTCCACACACACCGCTCTAGATATTCGTGGAGGGAAATACATTTTCCATACACAAAGCTCTAGATATTCGTGGAGGGAAATAATTTTTGCCATACAGAAAGTTCTAGGCATTGGTGGAGGGGAACATCATATTGTCAGATTCAGAACTCTAAATATTAGTGGACAAGTAAAAGTCGCTTGTCTTCTCTTTTGTATCTAGAAAGTACCACTGTTTAAAAATCTGGGTGTATAAACGCCAAGACGGAATACCGTCAATACGGCGTGGCACGTGCGGTTTACGTTGTACATTTGTATAGAGTATTACATTGGTACTAAGCGCCTGACGAAATGGACATAACTAAATGGATCTTGTTTCAACCCAACTCTCGGAAGACAGAAGAAATAAATGGACTAAAGGAATTGACGTAAAGAAGAGACAAAGGGGGTTGGCGGGTAGGAACAAAAGTTAGCTCTGATTCCCTGCTCATCTGGTCAAATGAACTAAGTAAATACCTGAACTCAATAAATACCTACTGCTCCTACTCTGTCAGCCGAAAGCATTTCTGGCAAAAGTTCAAAACTTTTATCAGGGATAATGGGTAAAGTGATACAAAAATTTGCCGCGCATAAAATACCAGAATTATCCCACGGAAGTACATAATTTATACTTCACCCCGTCTCAAAGCCAATGAGAGTATCGCCTGCAGAAATGTAGATGACATATTATGAAGTAATCCTCTGAGTGAGCGAACCAATACTTGTTCAAGTCCCTTGCTTTGTCCACACCAGAGATGTTTTGTGGACAACAGAAACCCCAGCGACGAACGTACCTTGTTTTTACAAAACTTGCGTTTCTCGTGTCTGTAAAGCTCGCCTCAGGGCCACTGCCGCTGGTCTGGGTATGGCCACCCGACGACGTTTTCTTATCATAGTTGCGTGATTTAACAGGATGAAGAAGAGGGTAGGAAATGGACGGGGAGGTGGGAGGCGGGCGGGGGAACAGGAAGCTATGGAGGAAAAAATTATCGATTTACGAGCATGGCTGGCAAGAGAAAGGAGACGTGCATGAAGTAGATATGGAGAGAAAAGGGATACAGGGCCAGGCCGGGCAGCTGAACTCCAGATACGGACATCCGAAACCATTTAAAATCTGGAACGACTGGCGCCGACTCGAGGCTGTCTTTCACCGCTGCTTACTTGCTCCAGTAAAACAACCGGGTGAATGTCGGCTCAGCTGAAGTTTCGGCACAAGTGGTAGCCATGAACCGAGGTGAGACTGCGTAAATTAATGACTGCATTCCTTCCCGCAGGTAAGGACTGCACAGACTGCCTGCTGCCAGCTCGCACCGACACACACACGGGCTGTCCATACCGCTTCAGAAAGCTTCCCAGAAATCCTGCACATCAGACTCAACACTTACAGCACACGCCGCGTTCTGCAGGTCAACCGTAGTCAAACAGGCAGTTTGTCACAAATTCCACTTCGCCACTTCGTCTGCTCTTGAATTTCTGCCAGCAAATACCTGGTGTTTACCTGCATCCAATGAGCAGCTTTGCTTGGTGGGTGTTAGGTCAGTTAAGTACAAACAAGTCAGACCGAGCGAAGGACGACTGTGGGAAAGCAATGTTCGTTGTTAGTAGATTGCTGGTGACATTATAAAGGTAGTCATAGGGGGACAGACGTATAGCTTTACCGCGTACAGACCAATATCCCTGGATGGAGATTACCAGCAAAGGTGAATAATTTTGCTTTTTTGTGGTAAAAGTCTCCTTTGAAATGACTATTAAGGTAAAACTGTACACACTGCCCGCACATTGGCCTACACTGGCATATACAGGTGCCGTTCTATAATAGGAACAAACGAACAAACTGGTTGTCACAAAATATCAAAAACGCGAAAAGATCAAAACACTTCTTCTACCCATGGAAAAGATTTTTTTCGAACCTGCCCTAGCTTTCGCGCAATTGTGTTCTTGTCACTGAATGGCTGTGACATAATGAGCACAAGCAGAGGCCTATGCAAGCACAACGTTATAAATCCTAATGCGATATGTTTTCAATATAAAAGACGGGGACACACGTACTTATTTCTAATGTACGGCACATGAACCGACATGCAGCCGACTTCGGGACACATCCAGCAGCGATCCCTGTTGATGACGTCAAAACTGCCCTCCCTCTTCCAGGGCTTCAAAGAGCTTTTTTTAAAAAAAAAAAAGATTGACCAAGCATGCTAGCTTTCACAGCACAAAGATTCATTTATTCACAGGACATGCAGACCCGTCCCTCTGGGACTGGGATTAAGTGGCCTGCGAAGCCTCAAGACAGCTATTTGCATTCTAGTCGTCGCCCCGTGGCTAAACCAAATCCGATGATTTTGAAAAAAAAATATCGCAAGCCCAAATAAAACTCCCCTGACACTACGACTTCTTAGCACACGCAGCGTCTATTAATTCTTTTGGGTGGAGGAATGGGGTTACAGCTAAGAACTCATTACTTGTAAGGCAAAATTAGGCAACATTAATATTAATGTAGTAATCTAAATTAAGGGACGCATAAAGGCGTGTGTGCACGTGAGAAAGAGAGAGTAAAGGAAAAGCGAGGGAAGCGTGAGTCCTGAAAGAAGAGAGACAAAGAAGTTCTTCAAGTGAAGCCAAGCGCTCGGAAGCGAGGGTCCAATGACCCGCACACGGAAGTGCAGGCATCGCACGAGTCATCTGCAGACCTCATCAGGCCGCGCTCTCGAGATAACGAAGGGCCCAGCAGCAATAACAGCAGCCTCACCTGGAAGCAGACTATTCGGGGCACAGCTACCACAGCTGCAGAAAACCAGCTGGCCAGACGACTCATTCTTTCCTCTCCCTATTTCAACGCCTCAAGCCACACATCCACTGCAGTCTCCGGTTCTCGCTCTCCTTGCCAGTCTCACCGAGCTAGTGATCAACCCGAACGGACTTGCATAAGTATTCGTTTCAGTTTTTGCGAACATAAACCTAGATCTTACGGCTTCATCGGCCGGTATTTCAAGAAACATTGATCTCTACACACAGTGAATAAGCAAGCCAGAAAGTGAGCTAGCGACATGGGAAAAGGAGATGAAAAAAAGCTTAAGGAAGGTCAAAAGGTCACAAGCAAGCCACCAATTAAACCTCTTCCACAGAGACCTTTTGAACAAATCTCGCCCATTTTCTCTCAGTCCGGCTTCAGACTCCGCATCTGTAAATTCTCTCTGCAAATCCACTCTATCCTGTTCTTTCTTAAGGCCTGAAAATGTGTGCCGGCACAGCGAGGTCTTCTTTCGGACGATCAATACCCACGTCAATTTGATTTCTTAAATTTTTGAGTTGAATTCTTGCAGGAATACCACAGATGAGCAAACTTAAACTTAAGAGTAACGACACATTCAGTAGAAAAGGAAAACAAGGTCAAACTCTTCCTCAAACTACAGAACTTCAAGTTTTTTGTTTTTCTGCCCAAACTCTTCAATCTTTCAGCCAAATTTACTTCTGCTGTATTCTGTATAATGTTAAAAGTCATAATGCCTTAGCTGAAACATACATTTTTGTTAAATCTAATCCCTGTTTGGATTCTGTATCCTTACACTCACTTGGTTCATCTCACATGCTCTCTCATACTGCACTCCATCATGCATACCTTCGTTAAGTCTTCCTTTGCTCTGTGAGTCTATACCTCTGCTTACATACCCTCAGATTATTTTACTTCACATCAGTCTCACAGTTTAGGAAAAAAAACCCTTTGCTTCCATCTACGATCTCTGGTTCACCAGTAACCTCAACCAACTTCTCAGAAACTACTTCACGGCTTTACCCTGCATACTCCCACAATTAACCTTGGCTTTTGCCCTCACTGTTAATCTCGGGTTTTAACCTTACAGTTAACCTTGGCTTTTACCCTTGGTTAACCTAGGCTTTTATCCTCACCGTTGGGTCGCAAGGCTGCCGTATCTTCTAGCGCGAGCCCTGGCACAAGTATTGTCAGTCTAAATATTGTTTCGCTCGTAAAACCTTGCGTCAAATTATCCGCTTCTGCCTACACACTCTTTACAAACTGTTTCAGCGCACGTGTACATCAGAGACTGTTAAAGTCTGTCACATACCCTAGTTAACTTCATTGTATTCCAAGTTCTCACATACTAACTCCGCTGCATGCCACATGCCTCACAAACTCCAGTGGATCATATTTCTCTACAAACTGCATTGCATGCCTTTACAAACTTTAACCAACATGCCCTCACAAACTCCAGTGGATCATATTTCTCTACAAACTGCATTGCATGCCTTCACAAACTTTAACCAACATGCCCTCACAAACTCCAGTGGATCATATATCTATCCCGACAAACTCCATTGCGTCTTACACACCTCCACAAATTTTGCCAAGATGCCCTCACAAACCCTAGTGCATCATAGATTCTCACAAACTCTACCGCGTCTTACATGCTTTCACACAGTTTGACGTGCCTTGACACCGTTCTTGCCATCCACATTTCAGTTTACATCCTCACAAACTCAGTTTCAGCTACCAACTCTCTGCGTCAACTTTCACACCTCACAAATGGCATCCGACTGTGTTTAACTACACAGTTTCCAGACTGACTGCCTTACCAAAATGTCAGTTCACTGACTGCTACAGTCAACTCTAGTTTCTGTCTACACGCCTTTACAGTTACATTTTCATGGTGTCATACAAACTCTTACACTGGCATCACATCAGCTCTTTCACGCAAAGTCTACACTGTAGGAACCAAGTCTTGATTCTACCTACATACCTTCACGTTTCCATTGTTCCCACGTGTAGCGTGTTGTGGTCATGACCAACACATGGAGGCAAAAGCTGTGCGCGAAGCAACGCCAATCCTCACCCCCCGACAGGCGTGCACTCGGCACCAGGCTCCTGGCTGCACACTCCTTACTCCCTCCCTCCTCAGTGTCCGCGGCGCCGTCTTCCCTCAGAACTTGGCACCCCACTCCCTCCCTAATGTCCGCTGTCCGTCTGCCGCGTACCTCAGATGTCTCTCCACCATGCGCCTTCGCCTACCTCCGAGGTCACATATGAGTGTGGCAGTCACACTCGCATCTCCCACGTACCTCCGATGTCCCTCAACAGCGAGTCCACCGAGAACTGAGAACCCCACAGGTCCCTCAACAAGGACTGACGAGAGGCTGTGCGACACGGAGAGAGGGACGTCACGAGGCGCTAAGCGAGATGGGGTGTGTGTGACGCTTTCAGCTCGCCGTCACGTCACGTCCAGCACACGCACGGCGCTGCACGCTGCTGCCGGCCGCCTCACCACGTCAGAACTGCCAGGACGAGGAAGGAGTAAGGAACGGGAGAAGTGGGGGGGGGGAAGAAGAATGCTCCCCATCTCCTGCGTTAACAGACCACCGAGAGCGCGAGGGGGCTACGTGGGGAGAGGGGGGCTACGTGGGGAGAGGGGGGCTCGCTCTGGCACCATCACCACCACGACTCCAGTCTTGCCTCGGCAGAAAAAGTGTGCACATGCAGGGGCGAGAGGCTGAGAAAAGAGGCCGACAGATGCCGACTGCGCTCCACTTCGCTACTATGCAGCTACCAGCTACCGGCCCAACCAAGCAGCCAAGGAGGCCATTGGGGCAGGTGAGCACATCGCCAAACTTCTAGCTGATGGTCACGGCAGAGCTTCGACGGTGGAACGTAAGGCGAAGACTGGCAAGGACGGGTGCACACACAGGATCACGGGAAGGAAAGAATGTGTTGACAATTTTACCATCGCATGTTATACGAATCAAGGTAAAGACCTATAAATAAATCAGCAACAAAACTTTTTGTCAAGTTTCCACAACGGCTTCTGCAACCCGCCCTGGAACACCACGTATGTCAGTGTCCTATATAGAGTCTGACACCTACACATATTAGCATGAAAGATCTAAATTACCACGAAAGGTTCACACAATTAACCCTCAAGCAACGGTACAAAAAAAATAAATAAAAACTATATTTTTTCGCACGAGATCGAAGCACCCACATCACCCCTTCTGCCCATTCCCTCCCACTAATCGCATAAAATGAATCAACAAATCAACTGCAAAGGATTGTCTAAACAAATGTATTTTCTCCTCATTCCTGCTCAGAGCATGTAGAAGCGTGTTTATCTTTTGTTTGTTTCTTCAACCCACGCACTAGCCTTATCCGTCACTCCATCTTCCCTCGTGACTACGCAAGGGAGAACACTCGTTGGGGAACTCTCCATTCATCCACAATATCTACGCTTAGGCAAAATCTTGTGGAAATCTCTCGATCGCCTGAGTGAAGCGAAACTGGAGGAGTTAGAAGCCCTCCGACAGTGCGCGTGTCAGAACTCTGCAAGTCGTGCATCAGTCAGATTCTTCAAAGAACATCGGCGAACAAAGAAAAAAACATCGTTGCACTGAAGAGTGACGTTACAAGCTGCGTGCGCTCCCACGCGTAAACACGATGTTGGCGATACTGGCGCTAGCAGACCGGTGACCACATAGAATACAGGGCAACTGAAAGTGAATTTAGAGAATAAGCACAAAAACCACATAACATACAGCACAAAGATAACACCCACGATAATAGCAAAAAATAAAGAACCCAAAATAAACAGAAAATACATAATAGACAAAACACGCATAATAAACATAAATACGCAAACAGAGAATGAGAAGATAAAGAGAACACGAATAAGGTGCAGAACATACCTAATAAAGAATATGGCAGACAGCGTGGTGTTCCTGCAGGCCTGAAAGGTGGAGGGGGTGATTTTGTTACCATGGCGACACGGATTTTATGCTGGCAAGTAAATCTAACACAGTAGTTGCCGTAGGCTACCAAGAGATCTTTCAGCCAAAGAGCAGTTATAGAGCCTGGCTGTCAATTAATGGACTGTTGGGAACCATGCAGACACTAGTTTTTAAGCTCTGGAATCTTCAGTGCTTCAAGCGGTTTTTAAGACGGCTGTTCGAAAAAATAAATATTGAACAAAACGTCTGCACAGCAAGATGGGAAGACGTGTTTGCTATACGTAAGTCGGTGACATTAAAAGGCGGTACGTGGCTGCCTTACATCACTTTGATGTGAAAAACTCCTCTACCCCCCTCCCCCAAGGTTGACCTCGTTTTCGCTGTTCAAGGTTTGCAGCTACCTGGCCCCCAGTTACTCACCCGCCTTCCCTGTGCTGTGAACTGAGAAACTTAGTAGGTATACCGATAGCGTCCTTTTTCTAATACGCATAGCGTGCCACAAGATCTCGTCACGTGACCGAAAAGATTGCGAAGTATTGGTTTATTGATTTATTTATTGATGATAACCTTCACCCCGTAGGCCTCTTGAACTGTTGACATAGTCTCTCAAGCAACGAATTTTTTAAAGAAAAAGTATTGTGGTCAATAGAATTAGTATTTGTGTTTCAATCACAAATAATAATATAAATAAATGAACAGAAACTGATTTTCATTGTTTAAATTTAAGTATCATGTAAAGTGTTTAAATATTTAGTCTTCTCGTACTCTGTGTACAGCTTATCTTATTTTTCATGCACACTTAAGTGTGTAACTGTAGGTATTACATTAAAATAAATCAGTAAAATCAATTAATATTACTTTCATTGTATTGCTGAGAGGTTAAGCTTTCCATTGATATCTTATTTTTAAATATTGGTGAAGATCTGTAGAAGTTATGAACGTTTAACGCTCACAAACTCAGTCGCTGGACACAATTTTCCTTAAGATCCCCATGTAAAAAACGTGACAAAATTAAATCAAAGAAAAATTCATAATTCCGTTAATTTTTGGCCTATTTTTATAAATTTTATGTCGTTTTCTTGTATTTTTAAGCTCTTTAAAATGACATACATTACTTTTGGAAAAATCATTTTGAATTTGCCTATAGGACCCCATAATCTGAGACGGCCCGACCATACAGCACAGGGACTGGACGGATTTTCCGTGTGACCTCGCAGTCGTAACAGGTACAGTGCGATCTATTCTGGAGTCTAACGATCTCGCGCGTGCGCCATCTTCAGTCTAGCCGCATAATCAGATTAGGTATATTTTGTCTAGCCTAGGGCTACTCAACAAGGCACGGCAGTCAACGTTTTCGACTACAGTGGCTAGAAACGCGCGTTTATTCAAAAGCAATCCACGTCATCTCATGCGTAAAAAAAATAGATTGCAGAATTTTGGCACGTGCCCGTGGCAGGCATCTCCTCTCTGCGCGGGTGCACGTTGTCGGGACCAGTAGATGCGTGTAGATACCCTAAGTGCTAATTACAACACGGATGAACACGAACAGTTTTTTTTTTTTTTTTTTTTTTTACCGCTGCAGCCACTGCTCCAGCTGCTGTACTTCTGCGACCGCGATTATTTTCTCTCAGCGATCTGATTCTAGAGGTCTCATATTGTGAGGAACGAGACTACTCCGCACAAGATAACACGATTATTTCTGATTGGCCGAAACGCTTGCAATATTTTGAGCCCCTGCTCAAATGCGTGAAATGTTGAGAGGGCCTTTCCAACATTTTCTGTCAACATTTCAACTTCCATATATGGTAAACATTGCGCTCAAAGCTGGAAACACTGCATCGTGTAAATGACCCTTTACTCATTTAGATGTATTCTTACTCATGTAGATGTAGCTTACTCATGTGGAAGTGCCTTACTCATGTAGATATATCCTGCTCATGTAGGTGTACCTTACTCATGTAGATGTAGCTTACTGATGTAGATGTATTCTTACTCGTATAAATGTACCTTACATGTACATGTAGATATACTTTATTCATGTAGGCATATCCTATTCATGTAGGTGTACCTTACTCATGTAGATGTAGCTTACTGATGTAGATGTATTCTTACTCGTATAAATGTACCTTACATGAACATGTAGATATACTTTATTCATGTAGGCATATTGTTGCGAACTGGGGGTTTTGAAAGAGACAACCGACCTCCGTGTTGCTCTCCCCGCCTGCGTGACCTTGTCACACGCACACAAATGGCTCGTGGTGGCGTTCCCCCCTC
>SMGT01014768.1:38403-57455 GCA_004794575.1 Lanistes nyassanus | reverse complement strand
AAAAAAAAAAAAAACAAAAAACAAAAACTGTCCACGAAGGCAGTAAGAGCATTATAATACCCATATTATACCCATTATAATACCCATATTATACCCATTATAATACCCATATTACCCGGACTGTAAAGGCTTGTGGATAGTTTCCGCGAGGGGTTCGGATAGCTCAGTTGGTGTGGCCAAGGATTATTTCCTGGAGTTGTACATTGTGCAAACTCCATTCGGCCATTTCCCCTCACATTAAACTGCCCGCCCGCACTGACCATCTTACTGCAGCTATCAGTCTGGTGGTTCTTTCAGTGCATAGCCTAGTAATAGGACCCTACTCCCCCCATAGTGCGAAATCACCGCGAGGTGGAAGCACTGTGCCTCTAAATAACCAACCTAGTTCTCGCGCCGGAAATTGCTGGAAACTTTAGTAGGGACCACATCAGCAGAAGTGACATCATCTCGAGCAGGGGCAACCTACTGGTACTGTTGTTTAGTCTAGACCAGACCGTAGCTTTTTACAATGGGTTCATAAGAATCATCGCTCATTATCAGGTTGTTCGTATTATGTGGAAATAGAAGACGGTGGAAAGAACTCAAACACTTGTTTTAACTTTTTCCCTTCGACTTATTTTCTCAGCTACTTCTTCTCGTGGTCTGTGTTCAGAATAGGATATTTGAAATGAGAGTTCGTTATCATACATGCGTCATCCCGTTCCTAGGAAATTTTGAGATCAAACAGGGACGCGGAGTACAGACTGTTATGCATGAACACGCAAAGAACGCTAAGCTTTCAAAAATTGTGTTCCGAGTATAAAGTCATCACAAAAATTGCGTCGCTGTTTCGGTGAGAAATGTAGAATAATACGCAGTCTACATACAGCGTGATATCTCGGCACTATGGAGGTCGCACTGCATTTTACACTATATGGATTAACAAAATAACAACTCGGTATAAAACACTGTACAGTCAAAATCTTTACCAAAAACGCATTACAACGATACATTACAACTAATAAGTTTAACCATAAAAACTATTGAGACAACAAAACAATGGACAAAATTAAACACGAGTAAAACTTGTTTAGAAATACTATAAGCACAACAAACAACACCAACAGTTAAATGGTGCAGACTAAAGTACTGAAACATAAGTGTAACAGCCATAATAATTAATTCAACAGATGGATACCGATGACGTGCGACATTTTCGCTTTTGATGTTACTGCAGCTTCTCTACAACATACTGACGCACCGTCTCCTAGCTTGGAGTCACGCTCAGGGTCTTCCGACTTTTATCGAAGGATTTATTTTTTGGTGATAGTTTCGAACTTAACTTGTAAACAGAAATCTTCTTAGTAAATCTAAGTAAAGACAGATTAGAATTCCTTGATGGCAAATTTGAAGGTTTACACCATGATTGTTAATAAAATATTTGAAATTGCGTGATTTCATGGATGAAAAATTCGTATCCACTAACTACACTTTCATGTGAGTCTACCCTTTCCAAGCACTTTACACCCCACGCACCGGAGTATCTACTTTCTTCATCTGTTTCTGCCTTTATCTGTCTCTGTCTCTATTTTTGTTTGTGTTGTCCTGACGAAGGGGTAATGCCCTGAAACTGTCGGCTGTCTTTGTCGTCTATCGTTTAGTTTAGCTTGGCTTAGTTCCGTTTTCGTTAACTTTGGTTTATCTTCAAGCGGCGGTCACTTGTTCCTTTTCTCTCTCCTGTGTGAGGTAGCTATTATGCTTATCGAAACCGTTTCACTGATGCCCAGCTTGCAGTTCAAGGGAGATAAGGCATCACTATTCGCCCGCACGCTGTAGCCAGGATTTTAACCCTTCACAGCGGAAGAAAAACAAGAACACTCTGGTACATAGTAAACCGTCGCTGGAAATTAAATGGAAATATTGAACTTCTGTGAGCAGTAAGTTATCACATCGGGGTTAAGGCCCCTTTTCAGTTTTACAGCCAGTGTTATTTTACAGTTCCTCTTTGTGCAATAAAATCAGATCTTTTATTTGGCATTCTAGCTTTGCGCAACACACACACACACACACCTCTTTCTTTCTCTCTCACACACACATACACGCAGATTCACCTACACAAACGCGATGCAAGCAGACAACCAGACTGTCGGTTGAGGCGCCACGGAAGATGACACACATCTAGGAAATCATTCATGACCACAATGCAATTCATTTCTAACAGCGAACAATGTCTTGTAACCGGCACCAACTTCATGTCAAGTATTAAAAGCAGTTCAAATCTGTAAAACTGATCTTGGCACGCACTTCACTTACCATGGGACATTCCTCTGTGCACCCTGGACTCCCCTCAGCCTTCATAAAACTGACCGCTGAACACGTACATATAACCCTAACTGCCTCTTTGATATGCCAAGCCGGACATCCTCAACTAGCCGAGCATTAGATGGACGTTGTGCAGGGAAAATAATTGCCCCATGGAAGCACGCAAGCACGCGAGCAGGAGGGAGAGAGGGGGGGGGAGAAAGAGAGTTACTTTACGACATGTGTCAGCTTGGCTACGTCACGGCGCGAGAGAGCAGAGAGGTCAAAAACGAAGGAGATGACCTACCAGCAAGGGAAGGAAGGAGACGGGGTGGGGAGAGGAAAATCTAAGTACTTCCATCGTTGTTCAGATTTCAACTTCCAGACGTAACGAGTCTTTTCATCCTATTTTACTCATTACCTATCGCCCACGCGCACAGTTCAGCTTCCTTCCCCAACACAACAGCAACAACTATACTGGAGTCTGGGTGAGTACACATGGGGTTGGGTGGGGGATGGGTCACTCCTGTCCACTGACGTGCACACTTGCGGATTTTCCATTTCGCATAATACTCTATGAAAGAAAAAAGTGTAGCACGAAGAGGTGACTTTCAAAATGATGCTTCTCTGTACGATATTAGCGATAAGGATTACTGACGACTTCACTGTGCAAGACAGAAGTATGCACGCAGAACCCATATGCACAGAGAGATGGGGGAGGGGGGGTATGACGCAGTTCGTGTTGTGTACAAACTGAGAGCTTTTATTTAACAACAAAACAAGATTTTTTCTTTGTAAAACAATCAAGTGCACGTGCTGTTTTTCTCATTTTCCAATAGCCAAGAAGGAGGCTATCACCAGCACGATTTTGTCACAAAACACTGACAAACAAAAATATAGATTCTTTCTAAAAACACGCCCACATGGAGTCTTTACAGCTGTCCCACGAAGCTTAGATGACTTGCTGACAGCAAGACCATTAAAGATGCAACAGAGTTCTTCCATATCCACACTATAGCATTATAAACAAAGTTGCTTCTGCGCATACCCTAGATGCAGTCTGTCATGTCGGGTTGTCTACGTAGTCTTAGAGATACAACAAACTGGACTTTTTTCTTAATCTTTTTACTCCATAATCACATGCACGTGTGGTCTTCACCAACCCCCTTTCCAGTCAACACGCGTGCGTCGCTATAGCAAGTGTGTGAGAGCTTGAAATCAAGCAACCAACAATACAACTGTGTGCACGTGAATGATATGAGCTCACGCACGTGCATTCCAGACTAGCGAGAAGCTAAACTAGTTCCTGCACGCCAGCACTAACACAAAATGGGCGAACCAATTAAGTTATGTCATTTTGGAACCAAACAATATTTTGTCAAGCTATCAGTGATTCTGATATAGATATGCTCTGCTTCGCTCTCATTGCTCGCCCGCCGCCGCCGCCCCCCNNNNCCCCCCCCCCCCCCCCCACCTCCCCACATAGGAAACAGACGTGTGTGCGAGATTCAACCATTTACACAAGATACACGCCTTTTTTTCTCAATGAGTAAATGGAGTGTAGGGCAGTGGAAATGCTGCCCATGTGAAAAAGTCCTGAAACATGCGGGTATTTTACTCGCCATGGCCCATAGCAAAGGCTGTTTGTTAACCATATAGAGAGTCGTGGGTTCGGATCCCGGGCCGCGAGTCTGCATTTCCCACTTACTTGGGCCACACATGCGCAGAGCACCTTTCATCCCGTTTAGCGCAAAGAAACTGAGACCTACCTAATACCAAACCCTTACCCTACCCTTAACCACCTCCCCCAAAACAATCGTAAGCTAATATGGGTTTCGACTGTGTAGAGGAGAGGTCATGGGTTGACCTATAATTATCTGTTTTTGTGGTTAACAGTGCATTCGCATGCGTGCCCCAAGTCAGTGGCAATTGCAAACTCGCTGCCGGGCCCGGCGCATGTACTTTTTCTGCACGTGGCACCTGTTTACAAGGCTGATTGCCGGGAGAAAAACTCCCGGCACTTCGGTTCCCTCCCCCACCCTTCTTCATCCCCATCGTACCCTTCCCTCCTTCCCCTGTCATGATCTTTTTGCAGATACGACGTGAAACAGCGACCAACACCCGCCATAGCGACGAGAAAAACACCGCGAATCAAACTGATTTCATTTGCAAGGCGCGCGTCCCGATCAGGGATTTTTCTGCGCCTCGTCTCTGGGATTTTCAAGTTGGCTGGTAAAATTTAGGAATAAATCGCCAACCGATAGTTTGAACAAATACACGCTCGCAGTCCTGTGAAGAGAAAAGGTTTTACTTTAATTCGGGGGAGAACGCATGGAGGTGAAACAAATGCCAGCGGACAGCGAGAGGTAAGTACTACTGACCATGTCAAAGTGCAGCAGGTTGTTGCCCAGCCATCCACCATGATGCTCCACGCTGTCGTCGTGGTCATCGTGATCGCTATCTGCCTCCACCTCGCTGTCACCGCGGTAATCGTCCTCCTCCATCCTGGAACGAACACACACACACAGCTGTAGACAAGGGGTGAAATCTGTGTGCCCAACGTTTTTTTCTCTCTCACCCAGCCACTCACTATCACTCCCACCCACCCATCCACCCATGACCAGTATGGTGATGAAAATGACAATGATGACTGTATGCTGACTGTGGTAAGAACGCAGTGATTTACGCAGGCCTACATTTAAAAAAAATCAAGAAGCCGGTACAGTTAGTGTCCGCAGTTACGGTTCTCAGACGTCAACATTGCTTGTAGACACTACTAAGTGTCTATAGGTAGAATGCTGATACAACTCCAAGGGTCAGTCGGAGCGGGTCGATCCCAGACTGTGGGCAGAAGCAAGCAGGGTCAGGTCGAAGGTCAAGTGCTAGCATCCAAAGAACCAGTACGCATGCGCAATACAAACAAATCCGCACGGAGGCGTTGCAGAAGCACGTTCGGGTGAGAAGAGAGCGCTGTCGGAAACTGGGCGTGCTAGGCAAAGAGGAAACTCAAACACATCGGGGGTAAATGTCAAATTTCGTATTTCTGCATGATGCACATGAGTTTGCTCTTTCTCTGCGTAAAGCCAGGTTTTTCCAGAGTACGGCATTCTGGTGCGAACTACATGGCTCAGTGAGAAGAACAAGAACCTCAGACATCCTACACGATGCCATTCTTCCATTGTTTCTTGCCTCACACACAGGCCGGCGCGTTCTTTGTCGGGATGGAAGCAAGAGGTGATAAATGACTGGTGCGAGGCCAGAAAGAAGCTTGTACGGGGAGTTGAAGGGGGGAGATGGGGAGGGCTAGGGGTCTTCTTGTATTCTTGTTCTTAATCTGGCTGTTCTACTTGCCTTGGTTTTCATCCTACACAACTCTACACTCGTCCCAACAGACCCAGAGGAGCCCTTTCCCACTGGCAACAAAACTCTACCTCTTGACCAAGAACTTTGGATCAGTGGACAAATGACGATATTAAAAAAATCTTGTCTCCTGCCCTTGGTAGCCTTGTGAGTGGATCCAACCCAGCAAAGCCGACACGGGCACCAAGACGGAGTCTGTCTGCCGGCATGCTCAAAGACACTGAAGACACAGGTGTCCATAGCAACCAAGCTTGGCTCTGTCACAGTCAGCTGACCGAGGAACTGTTGGTGGGCAGGGCAGGAGGTTAGTGAGTGGCGATTCAAATTAATGATGCAGTTTGCAGCGAACTTCTAAGGGGCAGAGAAGCATGGTAACTTGAAAACACGCAGCAGATACCGATTGTCGGCACTTGTGATGGACAAGAGCTGAGTGCCTGTTCTCCCCTCCACCCAAGGTCGAAGAACTCAACATCGAACAGTCTGCTAACACAAGGCAAAACTCGCAAGCCACAGGCATTATGCGAAGAGCAGGGCTGGTAATTTGGTTAACCCTAACCCTAACCAACTGCAGGGAATGATGGCGACCGACGATGATAATAGTTAAGAATGACGACGAGGAAGACACCGACGACGACGCTGATAAAGTCAGAACAGTAGGATAACAGTAGGATAACAGCAGTATAACAGTCATCAAAAAGCAAAAACGAAACGCCAAATAAGTGCAACGATAAGGGCATTTCTGAAAAGACGGCAATATTTTCAGTTTCTAATCGTACGTCAGGTCGCGTCTGTCTTGAAGACTTTCTCCCCCTTAGGCGCAATGCCAGAAGCTGTTTTTTATAACAGAAAAACCTTGTAGATGAAACATCTGTTGTTAAACAGCTCCGAGTCTAGAAGGGGGGAAAGGAAAAAAAACAATCCTATTTAATTCCCAGTGTATGCTGAAAGCAACAGCTACAAAAGCACGCGAAAGGACGAATAAAAGAACTTTTATAGAAAGAAACGTCTTAATCATATCGGAAGTTGGCAAGCACAAAGGAAACAGGGGGTCGGGATGTTACACAGGGCAAGGCCAGGCGAGGCACAAGGCTCCCTAGGAGAACATGCGAGTGTCACTCCAACCTCCTCCAGGCTTGAACAGCACCGCCTGCTGCCGCCCTGCACAGCAGCCCGTCAAGAGGTTGAGAGGGGGGTTGCAAGATGACGCGCAGCACATGCCCCAAGGACCACTTCACACATCCTAACCGCTATCGTGTGCACCAGGGGTAACCAAGCACAGGGCAGTTACAGGCGACTTCCAGCCCGGTAGCTAAGTACCAGCGTGCAGCAGCTGCAGCAGTACCTGTACTTCCGCACGCAACCTTCTCCGCCAGGACGTGCATCAAACACATGTACTTCGCTCATAGTGTCTGACGTCATTCAGGTGTTCCGGAGCTGACCATTCAGTTGCTCACTCAAACGAACTCATTAACAGATAAACGCACGCTTTCGGCCACCCGCATATACACCCACGCACGCACGCAGATACATGGACAAAGGCACGCGCGCGCGCACACACACACACACGTGTACGCACGTACGTATGCACCCAGGGACAATCCAAGTCAAAAGAACGGCCGGCAGCGTGACCTATATAGTTGTTCTAATACGTCACTTCACGGACCCCGACAGTAAATTTACAAGCAGAACACAGAACCCTTGATCTTAGCATAATCTGCTCCCCTCCCCCTCCTTTTTTCCCCCTTTTCATCAGGCGCATATAGTGTGTAAGGATTACTGTAACTGAAAGGAGCACTATCACTAATCTTTTGTCAGGCGCATATAGTGTGTAAGGATTACTGTAACTGAAAGGAGCACTATCACTAATCTTTTGTCAGGCGCATATAGTGTGTAAGGATTACTGTAACTGAAAGGAGCACTATCACTAATCTTTCCGGGAAATCACTTTTTACGCACTGCCTCTGAAAATGCACTCGGAGTGCGCTATTCCATGGGACAAAATGAAGCACCAGAAATTACACAAACAATCGCTCTGTTCAAATACACAGTTACACAGACCCGCAGCCGTGATTTTCGCCGATAAAGTGCACCGGGAATGACTTTCGTTTTACTTGCCTCATGCAAGTGCACGCAGTGCCTTGTACAAAATGCTTGTGATAACGTCTCTTTCTGCCACATCGCTCCAGACAAACGGAGACAGGCCTCTGGAAGCGGTGCCATCTCTGGCATGTTTACGATTTTGTGTACACAGCGCACGCAAACCCCGGGCTTCTGAAAGGAAAAAACATGATAACACGTTTTTACAGAAGGACAAATTCCCAGATTGCCGGCTCGGATTTACCCAGAACATAGTGACAGCGGACAATGGTCAATCCTGACAGAGAAGTTGGTTGTGTGTCAAGTGCCTAAAATAAACCCCACATGTGAAAAATGCGTTGTCTGGCACTGACCCGACTACAGCAAGCTCTCGTCAGTCACACTCCTTGGCAAGTATAGCATGACGAGAGGAAGGGCGGGGGCAGGCTGGGTGGACCCAGCACTATGTTATGTTCATGTTGATGATGCTGTGATGTGAAGCCACCCTTGTGCTACATCCCACAGCAGATACGGAAATCGGAGCTTACAGCAGACAGCTCACAAGGCCATCGCTGTTTCCACCGATTATAACTAGTTTGCCGTTAGGGTCATACAATAAATAAAGCCTACCTGATCACATGCAGTATTCTGGTATTATTAAATATTTCGAGACAAGTGCGGATGGAAATGGTAGGTTGGGGAGGGGGGCAGTTCAACATGTTGGTTCACAAACAGCTCAAAAAGCAGCAACCAGTTTTGCTAAGACGAAGGACGGAACATTTTAAACTGTGTGTCGGAGCTGTCAGATTCTGAAGCAGGCTGGAGTTGGAGCGGTATATCAGACTGAAGATGGTGTCGAGTTCCTTACGCCAGCTGGGACGCCAACTCATTCGTGTGTTTTGGCCGCAGTACAGAGCAACAAGAACATAAAACTCGAGAGCACCACAAAGCGTTGCAACCTATACAACAGCACCTACTGTACAGGTCTCTTCTTCCCAGGTCCCAGCTACAAACTTCAACTACTATTTCAACAAACATTCAAACAAGCAAGCAAACGAAAATAAATATGAAATAAAAAATACGCTAAAAATTTAGTCAGCCATGACGGGTGCGTGACATCATCGGACTTAATCATTAGGGCGAGCATCAAGTATCGGCCGTGCGTTGCCGAGTCGTTAGTCACGAGTTTAGTACACAACAGAACGAAAGCTCGCGACGTGACTGGGTAGTAACGAGGTTAACACAAAGCAGAACGAAAACTTGCGACGTAACTGGGTAGTAACGAGGTTAACACAGAGCAGAACCAAAGCTCGCGACGTGACAGTTCTACACAAGAAGCCTACCACAGCATGGAGTAGCCATCCTGTATCCACTGTTGTACGGCGGTTTCCTCGCCGCCAGCCGGGTCTGTGTCGTTGTACAAGTTCATTGTCCGCGATGGTGTAGATGGGGGTGGATGGGGGTGGAGTGGGGGTGGCTCCAATGGTTATTTTCACACGAGGTGCAGTTGCTCTGCCTCCAGCCCCAAGCCTCTCATCTCATGACACAGTGCTGGGCCCTCGGAAAGACACCATCTCGCCTGCGACTCGGGCCTCGTGCACTGGCGAAGGCGGTGATGCCAGAAGGAAGCGGGCAGAAAGGAAGGAGTGGTGGTGGCATTAAAAAATCGCCTCTGACTATTCCTGCCGCAGAACGGGGGCGTGTGTGGAGCGAGACATTTCGCCCTGCATGCCTAGCTCCACTGTGTTCGCCTTGTCTTAGGCTCTGTGTGAGCACGCTTCCCAACAGCGAACAGATAAACGCGAATGCTGACGAGGTGGTGGTGATGGGAGGGGAGATGGTGAAGTAGGTGGGGATCATTACCACAGAGACACGATGAGAGAGAGGGGGGAGGGAGAGAAACAAAGACACGGGAGGACAGAAAGGAGAGTATGTGGAAGCGAGGAAACCGGAAAAGAAAGAAGGGAAGGGTGCTGGCTGAAACCTGTTTGTTAATTCTACGGACCAGTCTCCCCGGATCAATAACGGCGTCTCGAAAGATCATTTCATAACTTATGTAATGGACATTCGGTGTCTCGGACTTCACTTCCCAGCGCCCTGGCGCGTGCGTGACTGGAAAGAGAGGGAGGGAGAGGGAGATAGAGAAGAGGGAGAGAGTGCGTGTGTGCGCGTGTGTGAGGCAAAAACCCGTACATGTCTGTGAAAACTATCGAGATATTCACTATTCCCGTAATTTCAACGCGCTCCAGCAAGCCAAAATGAGAAGCATCTGGAGACGGGTACTTGCTTGACTTCTATAAAAACAAAATCCAACAAAAAGAACGCTGTCGTGCATGCACAATGCAAATAAGTGCCGGGTAACCATTACAAATACACAGCGCTGAATATCAGAAATACGATAATGGCTGCAGTTAAATACTGTAAGTATTGTATTTCTCTCAATGGAAATATCCTGTCTCTTTAGCTTGGAATGAATTATTCTTGCAAGCGGTTTGCTGTTCGCACGAAGTAACTGCACGTCAGACTACGCATTTTCAGAACCCAAGAGGTCTGACCCCCTCCTCCCCTCACCTATCCACCTACGCAGTCTCTGCACAGATTTTTTTAACTCTCGGCGCACAACTTCCCTTCTTACCACCGACGGACACAGCAACTGGTAATACAATCAGATATGTTCAAGGCATGAGGCTGCTACAAATGCCACGAAAATCCAGTCACTTCTCACAAACCCCGTATAACATGCAAAGTATGACAGTGTCTCGTGTCAAATATAAGAACAAATGGCTGCTACAGAGTGAAAACAGTAAGAAAAACAGATTATCTGCACCAAGTGTGGACAAAAACAGATACAGTCGACGTTTCGGGGCCTTACCTCTTTGACAGGACAAGAAAGACAAAAAGGAAACACACAAAACACCAAGAATTACAGAATTACATAGAGACACAAATACACTTATCTGACGTGGGTAGACAGGAGGAAGCACCGAGGAAAAGCTAACTGTCTATATGACATTCTCTCCTTGTTTGTGTTTTGATTCCTTCTTGTCCTTCTTGTCCTGACGAAGGGCTAATACCCCGAAAGGTCGACTGTCTGGTTTTGTTTTGCTTGGTGCAGATGATCTGTTTTTCTTACTAGTGTCTTCTGACTCAAAAGCAAAACAGGCGCTGCCACATCCAACGCAAGCAAAAGCAGAGCCACAGTTCATGAAGTAGTCAAAGGAACATCACACGCTGCACGAGCACAGCAGAGTCACGATCACACATTTACAAGAAAGGCAGTGAAGTCCTGCAAACAGCCAATAAGCAAAAGTACTGTCAAAAGGACGTCATGGGCAAGTGAAGCTTTCTGTAAGACGTCGAGCTGGTACCTAAATGTTGACGTGGCACTTAAATGTTGACGACTTGTACTTTAAGCTTGTCATCAGCAGCACAAGAAGTTTAGCCTCTCATCGGTTTCCTTCTCCTGACCTCTCACGGCGTTACCCATAATACCTCTATCAAGTATACTTCCTACTTCACAAAGGTTCTAAGAGCAATCTTGGTACACCCACAGAAAGCTCAACTGTTTCAACACGCTCATCCCCGGCTCGTGAAGTAACACCTTTGAAAGTTGTTGCAGTTGACGTGGGGTTCACACAGGTACGGAGCAAACGTGCATGCAGCTTAATCGCAAGAATGCAAACCCTGTTTAGTGTCTTGATAAGCAGCTGGCGATCACCTCAGTCTAACCTGCGAGACGGAGTGTACCTGGGATACAACCTTTTTGCTAGAACCCCAGAAATACTTCTGCAGCAGAAAGCTCACCACAGCATGACGGCTGTTTAAGTTATGGGCGTACATTAAAAAATTCTAACTTCTACAATGTACTTCCACACGAATCCCCCACTCTTTCTCTAGGAGAAGACACGCTGTACGACCTTTCTATCTGCTGTCAAAAGATATTTTATCCACTCAAGATGGGTGTTAGGCGAAACCTTTGGCCTGTCGTTCCGCCAGAACAGCTGCACCATCATCTGCTCAGTGCGTCCCCCGACCTTCCCCGTGGATATCTACTGTCCGCTCTCTCTAGCTCCATGACAACCGAAGGAAACGAAACAGAGCACAACAACGTAAGGGGTCGCTGACAACCCCAGCCTAGGTTTACAACCGTGAGCAATATTTTCGCAGGAGAGAAAGGACGGAGGCGCCCTACACGCCGTGGGATTTACTAACCGCATCTGGCCGGTTTTCTGCATACACTGCAAAGGCGAAAATTAGGAAATTTCTTCCCAAAAGCGTCATTTCAGTACTAAACACAACGCGACAACGCGAGTTACCCAGTGGCCGCCAGGAGGACTTCCTGACACGTCAACGTTTTGGACGACAGAGAGGGGCGCCCCTTGGTACAGACTGTAACGTTGTGTGGACTGTGCTAACAACCAGGTGACGTGTGTTGTGTGTTCTGCTCATGGTCGTAGTAATTGTGCAGTTGAATGAGGTACGTGTGTCTTGATCTAGTGTTTAGAAGGGCAGGTGATGGCAGGTATTTTATGTTGTTAGCTGAACCACAAAGAAAGCCGGGTGTCATGCCTCTTATGAGCCTAGATATTCCATTCTGTAAATACTCGCTATCTGTAAATATTATCTTTTTCTTTCACTGTATTACGGAGTCTGTGATTCTTTGTTTGTCGTGAGAGTGTAGGTGGATGGGGGCTCGGGCCACGGTGTGGAGTGAGATTGATGAAAACCTTAAGTAAAACAGTGATAACGTCTCCAGCTACCCACATGTCGTCCTCTTAACGGCGGTCGTGACCGAAAAGCGAGCACAAGGCCGACGCGTTAAGACAAAAGCCAAGCTCCCCTCTAACTTCGTACAGTCTCTGTGGTTTTGCACGGAAACTTACAGAGGAACCGAAACATACAGCAAGAGGAACTGTTACCAAAGTTCAGAGGAAATCCTCTGAAAACACTCTCTGCCCTACACGGTCTATTGAAAGAGACATTAATTTGTTTCTACATGCTGAAAACAGCCCTCATTTTTGTCCATCTGTGTCTGGACATTTCAATGAATGCATCTACGTGTTTGTGTTGTCTATTTTATGTGCCCGTGTATGAGTTTGCGTAAGGGTGTGTGTGTGTGTGTGTTGTAAGTGTTGTTGATGGACAGAGAGAGGGACGATCGTTCAGGGATGCATGTCTCCGTTTTTACTCTTTATTATTTCCTTCAGGAACGCCATGCGCTTCCATTGCCCCACGTGTGGTTTGAGTTTCCCACACACAGCCCCAAGCTAAATAGGTCAGCGCTCCCTAACAGGGTACAACTTCATTCACCCCTTGCCGCTCTGGTCTCAGCTCGTTTCCAGACCAAGCTGCTCACGGCCAGACACACGAATCTGTGTTCACAACCTGCGACTCGTACAACCGTTCAGGCTGCCAACAGCCAGTAGCATAGACTGAAGGAAGGGTGTGTGTGAAAGTGCGTGAAGGAGGATGTGGGAGGCAGAGGGAGAGAGGAGGAGTGAAAGAAGGGATTATAGACAGGGAACAATTGTTAGGGGGTGTGAAAACACTAAAAGGATCTTACACTGTGCCAAACAAACTTATCCAACTTTGTGCAGTAATCAGTTCTTGTAACAAAAGACGGGCAGCTACTGCCTTGGACAACTAACGCGATGTCTGTGCAGCTTATAAAGAAACACAAACCTCAATGAGTCAAATGAAAAAAAACTCATGGATTTTTTTCCCATGACAAATGCAGATTACGTCATGGTGCTCATCTCCTCATTGGTTGCTGCAGTGCCCATTGAATGTTCATGATTTCATTTACACAGCTGGAAACGGTATTCAGCAGTTGAGAAACTCGTCTAACCCGAAAGGCAAATTTTATTCTGCATTCTCAAAAACCGACCCATACATACATGCGAATATATATATATATATTTTTTAAAATCATGTATGTAGCTCTTTAGTTTTCCATTATTAATACACTTCAACATGAAAAAGGCTGGTACTTTTACAAAGCTGTAGATTTTGTTTACAACCTTTGGTCAGTAAATTAAAAATTAAGCAGAAAACTAAGATGAGGTGGACACAGATGTTAGAAATAAAAGTTGTGATCTGAATAGAGCATGCAGCTCTCTCTCCTACATCACTCCGATCTCCACCCTTTCCGCCTTTCCAGTCAACTATTATATATCTGCCTCTCGAAGCGGCCCCTCTCGAAGCCGGGGCACCAGGCAGCTACATGTAACCATTCCTATGTTCCCCATTAGGAAACGAATGCCGTACCGTTTCGCGCAATAGTCCATGTAAGTTTCTGCTGAACTCGGCTTTTCATTAACAGCGATGAGTCGTGGAGGTGGGTGGGTTACCCAGGTACTCGACCTGGCGCCCATGATCGTAAATGAATCTGGTCTGGCAAGCCACGACAAGTTGTTTTTTGTAAATTTTGCAAAGGTTTCAACCAGATGGTTGAGCTTCGCAACGAATAATGACGACTAGGGCGTGCTGGAAGTGTCAGAAAGAACTTCAGTAAAGACTGGCAGCTGCTAACAGAATCTGGGAGATGGCGTAATCCAGTCCCAGATTCCCGCACATGGGCCAGAGACGATCAAGAGGCTACAGGGCAGTCCAGCTGCCGCTTGCGTGACGTCGGAAAACGTACCATCGTTTCTTTTCTTCTGTTGCTCTCGTGCGCTGTTTCGCTGCCTATCTTCATGCACAGGTTTACTTCAGGGTTAAGCCAAAGAACCATTACAGTTGTAGGTAAAGCCATTCTTTGATACATTTTAATTTGCAATACCAAAAACGCCAGAAGCTGGAACTAAAGATGTCTGGACTTTCACACCCACCCCACCCCAAACACAGAATACGGTTCTTGTACATACTTAAAACGAAAGCTCAATATGCTCAGTTCCGCCGACAAGAATGACGACAGCAGGGATTATAATAACTCACATAGATATGAATACCTCATTACGCGTGCGTGCGTGCGCAGTGTTTCATGCCTTTTATAGCTTTGTTGAATTCTCTATTTGTCCAACAAGCAAAACTTGTGAAAGGTGGCAATGGCGAATATCTTGATGCGCGTGCAAACATTCTGCCAAAGCGTTACGCAAAACGACACGCCCCCCCCCCCCCCCCACGCCGCCACCCCCAAGCACCCTTGCAGTCATTATCGCTTCGGTCTTGCGTCTCTCTATAACGATGCATGCTGGACTGGTGTTGTTGAGTTTTCCTTTGGTACGCACTGCTTGGAGTGCCGAGTGTACTGTCGCGAAAGCATGGCACCAAAGCTTGCTCTCTCCCAATCCCACACTTGAGCTGGCGGACAAAGCACCGTAAATTTACTTGCCCGAAGTTGGCATGTACTTGACCGAAAACATTTTCCGCTTTGAAAATAATTTTTAGAAATCGAAAATTTGTAGGTCATAGCATTTAGCCCCCCGACATCTAAATTTGATTGTCCTGGGCTATCGCGCAGACGTTAATTTCAAGCCCTGCAGAGCATTTCAGAGTCGCAGGCAGAACGCTGATCACAGAAGCCTGCAGTACTTCAAAAGAAATCTGCTGACGTCAGGCAGGATGCCATGGTCGAGCAGAAACGATCTGCCAACTTCTCAGCCTGACACAAAACTGGTTCGTTTGGTCAGATCTGTAAAGGAGCTCACACGAAGCACCGCAGCGCAGAAATCCCCAGTAAAGGAGAGTATCTGCAACATCCGAAGCACTGGTGATTCTGTGATTTGTCTGGTGGTGTCTGTCTGATGTTGCTCTTGTGTCAAGAAATGTAACATTGGTATCGACGCGAAGCCATAAGTTGCCTTCACGTCGGTTTTTTTTTTCAAAGCGGATGGGGGTGCGCCAACTGTACAGAAATTACTGCGTGCGTAACTGTGTCCACTGTCCTTGCCACAGGATTCACGGCATGTCAGAACAAATGGAGGCAATGTAACGTTAGTTTTAGGACCAACGTCAACACAATTTTCAGAACATACCGCAGGCGTTCATAAGGATTCCACGGAGTTTATAGGTTTTCCGAGCAATATTTAAAGCAAGTCACCCCAGGTCTGAGACTACGTCAAGTCGCAACTCTGGAAACTTCTGCAGACACCCATAAACCACTTCTTTTTGAAAAGTGTATGCTGCCGACAGAAACGAAGTGGAATAAACTACGCTGTTCAGACCAAAGTTCGCAAAATGTTTAGCTGGGAAGAATGTGCCAGGTAAAATGTATCTGACGTATGTTATTAACACCAAGAGATCAGTAAATCCTCTAGGCTCTAAACTCTAGAAATGGATATGATTTATCAAGAATTCAAGTAAACTTGAATAAATTCCAATAAACCTCCAAGCAAGTGTCTGGCTTACTAAGAGCGCAGTAAACCTTCCAGGCATGTTACCTGTTTACTAAGAGTCCCATAAACCATCCTTGAGCCGTATTCATGGCCGTTGGTTAAGCCTAAACCAATCGCGATCACGTGACAAACTATCGGTTAGCGACCTCTAAGAAAGGGTTGGGCTTACCCAAAGGCCATGAATACGGCTTCAGGCATGTGATCAGTTTACCGAGTGTCCAAGTAAGTTTTGCAGGGACGTGCTCGGTTTACCAATACCCCAGAAAATTTCCAGACAAATGCTCGAGTTACAAAGACTTCAGGAAGGCCTGCAGGCATTTTATCAAGGTAAACCTTCCAGGAATGTATTGGACTTATCAAAGTAAGCAGTAGCGGCATGTCTCGGCCTATCAAGTGCTCGTTAAACGTTAATGGCTTATCGGCCATGTTCGCTGGGTGAACACCACAGTGTGCTCTTCAAGACGTTTATCAATGTCAGACTGTCCGGGGAGGGGAGACTTGCAAACGTAGCCGTGTGTCTGACTGTAAGCATGACCCGCCCTGTTAAATCCATGTGCCCCCACCCCACCCCGCAAGCTCAGCTGGTCATCAGTGTAACGCACAGACCCAAATGTTCGAGACTGGCGAGGGCACTTACACACAGTGTAAAAGATGGGAGACGAGGAGAGAACAAGGTTGCACTCGAAACAAAAATACTTCCTTGAAGACGAATGCGGAATTTTTTAGGTTTTCAAAATCAAGATAAATTTTGCACCTGCGCTGATATCGTGTAGGTCAGGGTAGGGAGCACGCTGGAGCAAGGTAGGTAAGGGAAAGGATCGAGGAATTGCACCTGTATATTGTAATAAGCATGCGCACGGCTTACTACAGATACACAAAGGTTGTAAAGACTTCTGTTCCCTCAACCCTGCCACATCTATATCTCTCCCTCCCTCCCACCCCCACCCCTTACTCTTTCTGTACCTTGAGTTTCGGATACAGCAAGTTATCTCCCATGTTAACATGATGGCACTGAGGAAAAGCAAACAAGCGTCAGCACGTGCGCACGCAATGTTTCTATAAATAACTGCGCATAGCTGACAAACTTGAGTCTTAACTAGATCAGTGTCACAGGCCCTGCTGGTAGGAAGGTCTAGCGGCTTTAATACCAAATACACTTTGCAAACTGCTTCCTGAACTTCCACGCCGTGATCTCAGTTTCGTTGTTGGCGCGATGTAAAACGTTAACTAAGCTTCCTGCGAATGCAGGCCAGAAACACACTGTCCGTGACTTTGCCACGTGCAACACTAAACTGCTCAAAACACTCGATAATATAATCGGAACCATCAGGAACTGGATTTTTCTTTTCCTTTTTTTTTGCCTGTCGAATGTCCACAGCTGTCATGTACAATGTCGACTTACACCACAGCCACCAACACGCAAAAGCTCTAGTTCCCTAGAGCCAATAAAAATGGTGAGCTTTATTTCGGAGGTCTTTGGGGGGGGGGGAATGGAAGGGAGGACGAGGGGGATGTTTCGGGAGGACGGGGTGGGGGTGGGAGAAGGGTAAGGGTGGGGTTTAGGGGTGGAGGCTAGGGTAGGGGTGGGGTGCGTGTAAGGGGAGAGGGGATACAGGCAGTAGGATCTTCCAGGAAATTGGAACGTTCGCATGCTCCCACAACCACCCTCAGACAAACAGACACGCAGGCAGGAAGGCAGGCAGGAAGGCAGACATGTTATCCATGTGTGTAGACAACTGAAATGCCTGTTCTGGCAACCAATTTTCCTCATGGATCAGTGGTATTTCAGGTAGTATAAGTCCTCCCCGCAAGGTGAAGTCGCACCTTATGCACTCTCTGGCTAGATTCCCACTTTGTTGACATCTGCCATCATACGCACACTTGGTTTATATTTGCTGTTATGCGCGCGCTTAGCTAACATTTCCCACAACACACACACTTTGTTTACGTTTCCAATCTGGTATGCTCATTTTATATATTTTTTCATATTTCTCCCCTTGTCAAAAATGTGTATGCATGTCTCTTCCTGCATGGTTTGTTCGTTTTTTTAATTGCTTCATTTTAAAAAACTTGTTTGAATTTTCCACATTGTACACACTTTGCGTTCAAATCTGTTAACACGTTGCACCATGTGAAAGTTTTGTGTACAAGTCCCACCTTGTGCACAGTTGAAGTTTCTGCCTTGTAAATATCCAAAGAAATGCTTACAGTCTCAACTTGTTTACATGCTAAATTAAGCTGGTGCTGTTTTCACTTCAGCTTTACCACGACAACCAGTGGGTTCGCAGGACTGTATGCCGAATTGGTGTTGCACTTGACCCTACACTTGACGTCCAAGTGACACTTACGGATGCTTGATGCTTCAGCTTGTCTATAGAGCGACAAGTACGGTGCTTGCAAGGAGAGGTGGGACTATCAGAGACTTAAACTGACACAACTGACAAACCCCACTTGTCACCCTCGTGGACGAACGAAGTGAGTTTTTTGTGGATATCACTAATTACACAGAAACCCTGCACCTCACCCATACGGCTCAGTCTTGTCTCCCACTGGTTGCAGGAAAGCCAGTCTTCCTTCACAGCGGTCTCAGAACAGCTGCTACATTTGCATTTCTCGAAGACTCGGAAGCGAAACTGAACGGAAGCCATCCAACCGCAGAACGGGTCATCACTACCTCACCATCCAGTAACTCGGTGCGCGCTGTCACTGACAGTATAGCTGCCTATCCAGTGTCACATGTCACCCTAGGCTATTACCTGTCACTCCTAGGTAAGCCTTTTAGCTCCTCCCTTTGTAAGCTAGTAGGGGGAAGATATGTCATCACCAGGCTATCGCTCCGCCCTTTCTGGACACTGAGCGGCTAGCTGGAAGCTCGCCATTGGTCAGCGCCGTTGGCCGGCTCCACCGAGTTTGACCAGAACCGGTTTAGCCCAGTTTTAAGGCGTCAGGGGGTTAGAATTTAAGGAGGAAAAAAACGCGAGAGAGACACACACAGGGACA
>SMGT01014768.1:19906-38393 GCA_004794575.1 Lanistes nyassanus | reverse complement strand
TAACTCGGCGCGCGCTAGCTGTCACTGACAGTATAGCTACCTATCCAGTAACTCGGCGCGCGCTAGCTGTCACTGACAGTATAGCTACCTATCCAGTAACTCGGCGCGCGCTAGCTGTCACTGACAGTATAGCTACCTCCACAGACTCTATGTTCACTGAAAACCAAAATAAACGGAAACTGAGGGAGTTGGTGACTTTACTTGAAGTTTGTCCTTTCGTTCAAACGGGTTTGAATTGATCAATTTTCGAGAAAATCGGTACAGTGAGTCTTTGCACAAGGTGTGTTCATCTGCCATGCTGAGAAAGCGTTGAGAATGTCCCAAACGTCCGAATTCAGAGTCCTAAGTCAGTAGCGGGTATTTCCCCCATTTGCGTCGAGAACGGCCTGGCAGCTGGCGGGCATGGAGCGCACCAGACGGTTCACCACCACCATAGGCATGTTTGCGCAGATATGCCCGAGGGCCTGTTCCAGGCAAATGGTCCCATAGGAGCTCAATTGGGTTGAGGTGTGGGCTCATGGAGGGCCAAGGTATCACCTAAACGTTGTTCTGCAGCAGAAAGAGCGTGGTGAGCCTTGGCGTGTGTGGGCGGGTATTGTCATGCTGAAAGGCGGGATGCCGTGCTGCTGGAAGTATGGCACGACGTGGGGCCTCAGCACCTGGTCCACATAGGCTTGTGCTGTCACGCCGTTTCCTCGTCCAGGGCCGATGTTCTGGAAGACGACGAGTCCCATGAGTCGGCTGAGGCCAGCTCCACCCCAAATCATGATGCTGGGGCCTCCCCGACGGTCCTGCTGCAGGATGTTGTTGGCGTACTTTTCGTTACGCCTCCTCCATACTCTGATGCGACCGTCGGCGTGGCAGATGCCAAAGCGTTTTTCATCGAAGAAGAGGATGTCTCGCCATCGCCTCCATGTCCAGTACAGGTGCTGGTGGGCCCACTGCATTCTCTGCTGTCGATCTCGTGCAGTCAGCGTTGACCACCGTGCAGGACGGCGGCAGTACAGCTGTCGCTCAGACAACCGGCGACGTGTAGTCTGGTTGATGCCAGCTCCATGGCTCCCGACAGTGGTTCGGCCCGTCTCCGAGGCGGAGGTGGTCGCAGTAGGTCTGCCTGTCCTGTCGTGCAGTCGTGACAAGAGGTCGTCCGCTTCTGACTCCATCTCGAGTGCTCCAGTGGCTTGACAGCGAGGCCACAAGCGAAAGATTCTGGAAACTGCCACACCCAGTGTGTGTGTCGTTCGATGGTTCTTTCCCGATCTGTAGCGTTCAGTCTTGTCATTCTTCTGCTGGTGACAGGTGGTCTGTCTGGGAGCGTACGAGCATCGGTTTTTACTGCTAGTTGGTGGTGCCCTCTGTTCGCAAAGAAAGTTCTGGTCTTGCTTCTTTTGTTCACGCTGCACGAGTGAAAACCACTGTCTGACTTTAGCGGGCCAGAAGGGACACCTTTTTTAGCGCCAGGTACGTCATTATCAAGGGCTACACTCAACAGACCATGCAACTTCATATAAAAGAAAAAGTGACTGCTGCTTGGAGGAAAATCCAAATTAAATTTAGAACAAGGGAACTGGACCAAGCTAGAACAGGACAAAGACGAAGACAGTCTACATGTTTCGGGGCACTACCCCTTCATCAGGACGACACAAAAACAACGGGGAAAAAATGAAAAGACGGCATAGCCAGCTCCATCCACTGACATTTGCAATCCTGCATAGAGTTTCGACGTGGATAAGCACGGTCACTCTTATAGACAGCAAACACCACTCGCTTGCATTGCAAAACCATGATAATGAGACTGAATGTCTCTCTCCCCTCCTCCTTCTGCGTGTGTTGTGGGCGTACGTGTAAGACCATCCGTATGTAAGAACACGTAACTGAATGCTACTCGAAATGAATGTGTCCCTCGAGTCAGCAGGCTGTGATAGGGACTGCAAGTCGAATGACGTGGGCGGCGCAACCATTAGAGCCCGCCGCCTGCCATGTTTTCATGGCCGTTAATTGCCATCGCCCCAGGAACGCCAGCACACAGGACAGCTGATAAACGTTTGAACAGCGGAACAATGTTCACGGCCTGCAGGCCACAGTGCGAGTAAACATCCAACACTAGCCAATGTATCGAGAGAAGCAAATGAACATACGATATTTCTATTACTGCACGGAGGCGGCGGTACAGTGTAACTCAAACAGGCCCTGACCGTGGGAGGAGGCTGGGTGGGGGGTCCTATACACAGAAGCCCTCAGGTATACTGTATTTAGATACCACGATCATCCAGTACAAGTCTTCAGTTTACAGAGCACAAATTTTCAGTTTATAGAGAGAGTTCCTGGAGAACTCTTAGCAATCACATTTATAGAAGGCTGCATCATATAAGTAGAATGTAGCTCAAATTGAACATGATTATAAATAACATCGGACTGTGTCCAATCGATAGCCTCCCACCGTCAGGCGTGCGTGACGTGTGGCAAACATGACACTGGTGCCGGCAGGTGAGACAAGCATCAACTGACGGGCCGATCACAGCAAGCAGATATCAGTCCTAAATGGATGGGAGACCCTAAAAGATTCAAAACAGCGTGGTCGTGTGCCGCAGCGGCATGCAGCATACTGACGTGAATGGATCTTTTAAACTCGCTGGAACTTGAAAGCTTCAGTGACTGACAGCAGAGCGTGCACGTCTGCTCCGCGTGAACATCGACAGAAGCGTCTGTCAATAGTTTCCTAGAGCTTCAAAGCTTTAGCAACAGTTCCCGCAGGTTGACAACTCTTGAGGATGCAAGTCGGGGGCTGTAGAAAATGGTGCTGAAAACGAGACAAAAAAAATAACCACCGCTCCTCGGAAGGTTTTACCGTTGGTCTTGTTTTGGCTTATTGGGTTTCCAGACGAATGGTCTAAGATGTGGAGACAGAAATATCTTCTCACAGTATCTAAGGGGTGCTTAGGAGTCTGAGGTGGGATGGGGGGGAGGAGAATGTTCTGACCGTGAGTGCCTATCTGTAAAAGGACAGCAGAAGGTAGCACTGTGGTCAGGCAGCAGCCCCCACCCCGACCCCGCCTAAGGGGAGACCATTCAGAGCTGTTGACGTTACCGTTTCCCGGTTCTCGTGCTGCGTGGCGCCAGTCGGACAATAGCGGCTGTTTTGGTTCACGCGTCGTGTAAGTTGCCTGACCGCGCAAGGCAAACACATAATAACGGTCACGTGACAGTCGAAGCTTGGCATCCCTAAGTTCCAGAATTGCGCCACGTGCAATTAAAATGTCCATGTTTGGCATCCCTAATTTGCAGAATTAAAATGTCCAATTAAAATGTGCAATTAAAATATCCATGTCTGGCGTCCCACAACTCTAGAATGATGTTAAATGCATATGAAATAAACATACATGTACACACATGCACGCAGAGAGAGAGGATTAGGAGAGAGAGGGGATTAGGAGAGAGAGGATTAGGAGAAGAGGATAAGAGAAAGAGGGGAAGAGCGAGAGGATGAGAGAAAGAGAGGATGAGAGATGTGCGAAGTGTGCATGAAATGTGTTCTCGCGCGTTAAAAATCTACATTTATTATTATTAGATAGAGGATTAGGAGAGAGAGAGAGAGAGAGAGAGAGAGGATGAGAGAGGATTAGGAGAGAGAGGATTAGGGGAGAGAGAGGATGAGAGAGAGAGGGACACAGAGAGAGAGAGAGACCGAGACAGATAAAGAGAGAGACTGAGCTTTCAGCAGCAAATCGCATGTTATTAAGGACTGTCAACTTCGGATAAAGAAAGCCCAATAAGGGAAATGCGACTAGTTCCATATGTGTAAAAATGAAGCTGGTGCCACCAACAACGGAGACCAAAGCCCTCAGCATATCCTGCACCCCATGCACCCCCCCCCCTCTCTCTCTCCAAGTGCATGCGCGCATGTGTATGTGTGTAATTTGTGGCCAGCTGTAACAAAAAACCAAATAGGAGCATAAACGATCTGGAAGACACGACGTCATTATCTTTTCAGGCTGGGCTGACTTTATTAAAAAGTGCAGACGACGACGGACGACGACGACGACGATGATGATGACTGTGATGGTGGTGGGCTATACCAGTGGTGGTGGTGGTGGTGGTGGTGGTGGTGGTTATTTAGAGGGACAGTGCTTCCACCTCACGGTGATTTCGCACTATGGCGGGGATGGGGTCCTATTACTAAACTATGCACTGAAAGAACCACCAGACTGATGGCTGCAGTAAGATGCCCAGTGCGGACAGGCAGTTTAATATGCGGGGAGATGGCTGAATGGAGTTCGCACAATGTTTTACTCCAGGAAATAATCCTTTGGCCACACCAGGATTCGAACCAGCAACCTTCCATCTGCTAGTCCGCAGCTCTACCAACTGAGCTAACCTGGCCCCCTAGGGCTATACCACTGTATGAGTAAATCCATATAGCAGGACCCCTCCCCCCATCCCCGATTCCTAGTTGGGGAGAAGACAATCTCAGTGGACGCTGTCAGTCTTCACTGCCCGAAGCGAACCAGAAACACGGGGCGCGATACCACCCACCTACTCCTAACCACGACAGCTGCATGGCAGCAGATCAAGGGCGCGGTCTCCGACAAACTATCGAATGGAATGCATATTATCAGGAATATGCGCACGAAGGCACGTACATATACCCCCTTACCCCCTCCCCCCCCGGCCAGCTCCACAGGCAGAACATGCTGCACACGAAGAGGAAAACCACGTAGATTCAATCTGCACATCCCAGAGCGCGAGGACGCCAGGCAAGTCACAGGACAGTTAATTACATCTGAAAGGAACATTAATTAACTCTTATCGGCAAATCTGCTCTAGAGACAAGGCTGCGAGTGTCAGTAAATGCAGAGGAGAGAGAGGCGATGGTAGAAAGTGGACACTCTAGGCTTTAATGTTGTCACTGTATTTGCAGTCTGAGTCGAGGGATCTCCTGGCTGGCGGTGAGCGCCCAAAGCGGTGGTTAACGACAATGATGCTTCTAACCCTTTTATTCTGCTACCCCCACCCCTCTACCCGCGGGAAAGAAAGGCGGGGGTAGGGAAGGTGCTGAGCTATGATCACCCACAAAAGCGCGAGTTTTAAGACTCACAAGACAGACCGCTTAACGACGTGAGATGTGTAAAGACTCGAATTACTCATGAATGCACAGTCTTCAACAGCCTGTTAAACTGTAACTGTACTTACGTGTCACCCCTGCCTCATCCCCCCACCACCACGCACAAAAGATTGTGATGATGAGTCGAATTAATTTACATGATCCAATGTTTGATTACTTTTCTGTTTCCGCTACAAATACCCTCGTCTCCGCGGCAGACTACGGCTCAGTCACTCAAACAGATGGGGCTCTGAAGGCCTGCGCCTGCTCGGACGCTGCTCCACCTGTCTTCCTACCATTGCTCGTCCTGTCTACCAATGGCCCGAAAATATGCATTTACACCTAGAGCACACTTAGTGATTCTTGCAAAAATACCGACAATTACGAAAAACATCCCTAGCGCTGACTTTCCGAGATCCTCCACAATAACACACATAACACTCTCTCCCATGAACCCGGCTTATGGATTTTCCCAAGTTTCTATAAAGAACAAAAGTTTCTATCAATCTCACCAATGCTTTCTGGGGAATAATTAAGGGACAACGCGTCTTTCATTCTTTTCAACTCTGCTCGAACACAGATAAATCTCTTGTTGCATTTACGGATAAAACTTTATAAAACTGCCCATGAATATCACACGACTGCCCATCAACTTCATATGACTGCACAGGAACTTCACACCGTGATTCCCCACGAACTTTACACGACTGCCCGTCGACTTTATACGACTGCCCATCAAATTCACAACACTGCCCATGAACGGTGTGAGTGGTGAGTGGCGAAAGGTTATGCCACACGCAGCCCTGTCCTGCAACGTCCCCTCTTAAAAAAGTGAAAGTAAGCCGAGGTCTAGCGACAGCGCCGAGCTCTAATTACTAAGGCAGCCAAAGAAAAAATCATAACCGGTCACGATGCACGCGCTAAGCCACACAGAGCGTGGGCGCACGGACGCTGTTACCCAAGACAGAGGAGGAGGGATGGAAAAAGGCCGGCCTTCTACTGTCCATTGGTGGGAGGCAGCGTGGCCTTCCTACATGGAGGCTGGAGAAAATGCATCTATGTATAAGTTCTGCTGTGTCTATCGATTACTAAAACTGGATTACGCTGGGTGCCCATGTCTTTGTAAAGTTCAAGGTCAGCAAAGAGCCTGCAGCACAACAGACCCCAGAATGTTTAACTGTCGGCTTGATGGGTAACAACACGTCAAGACAACTATTTCCAGCAGAGGGCTAACTGGTTTCCCATAGAACTATTCTGGTCGACCATCAAACTTATTGATGGCCGGGGAGGACCGTTGCCAAGGTCTGCAAAACAAATAAGAAATATGATAGACAGTTTATGTCACCAGCATGGTAACTGCTGTATAATCAACTCGATGTGCCAGCAGTCAAATCTTGTAGTTTCGTTGTCATCACTCGGACAAGTGACAGCTCCAGCAACACTTTAATAAGACTCCCGCACAGAGTGAAGAATGCACACGATACACCCCTCTGCCGCAGGAACAGTTGTAGTCCAGTTCCAGGGACTACATGCACGACAAGCTTTTAGCTTTAGGTGGAGGGAAGGTATCATGAGACTGCTTCGCGTTAATCACAGCTAAAGCTAGACAGCACGCAATGGCCGAAAGTCAAACGTCCATCCCTCCCTCTTCCTTATCAAGCTAGGCGCTCCCTGAAACGTGGCATTTATGCCTAATGACCGGGGATTTTCTTGTGCAGTACGTCTCCAGTTAACCACAGTCAGATATATTACAATTTTTATCAATCAATAAGTCTGAAGATTTATCATGCGTGAGAAAACATTAATATGCGCGGACGTGACAACCCGTAAAATTGTGTATATAAATACAAGGGAAAAAATACAAAAAATGCGACACATAATTCCCTGATGCAAGGATAGGCTAACTGACAAGCCACGAATAAAGTCGGCTTTTAAAGCGAAAGAGAACTGGGAAAATTGAATAAAATATATTTTCTTTGGGTTTACGTATCCCTCTCTCCTGTGTGTAGACAAAGCGTGCTGCAACAAGTGCCCATGCTGTTATCACTTCTGAACAGGAAACAAATTAATCAACAGTTCGACACGACTATTGATTGCGCCCTCTGGCGGAATAGGCGGAATACCAACTTCACCACTTCCCTGATGGCGACGCCACTGTTTTGTCCCTGCTGTGGCCGCCCGAATCACACCCCACAAAACCAGATCAGGAAGTGCACTCCAAAGCCGAGAGATGAATACTTTTCAGCGCGTTGGCTCATGTCGTTTCGCCTGCAACCATGGTTCGCATCTGTAGTGCATCCGATATCTTCGACTGCGTTGATATAGTGACCAAGCTGTTGAACCCAGCTTCGGCAGTCCTGACTCTAATTCGGTTTGGGCTGGTCCAGAACTGAGCAGCGCTTACTGCAACTTTACCTCAATGACTGGAAATTGCGTGAAATTCGTGATTACAGACGTCGCCATATCGTTGTTCTTTCGACACCCCGACCCGAGTTCGTGTGGTTAATCAAAAGCAATGCTTTTTAACCTCATCCTGATCATTTGTGTATTTTTGTACGGACGATGTACAGAGAGGTAATATCTGCTGTACGTTGGGCAGCAGAAGAAAAAGAACATATTTGTGCATGCTCGTAAATAGTTATCAATTCTCAAAATGCCCTGCAACATTGTACGAAAATGGTCAAACTCTGGGCAGCAAAGATGGGAAAATACGGTTGCCCGGTAGCCCTTGGTCACTATATAGGAATCTTGCCCAGCCATTAAAATCATACATCGCAATAGCTCGTCGGGCTGATGGGCTTATGTTTGTTTGGTTTTATTATTATTATTATTATTATTATTATTGCCATCTGCTGCAGTAATAATTGTCAGCCTGCCACTTTCGGCATTATTCACCGAGTGGAGATGATCGGATCCATCTGTCAGCTGATCGCCGCCATTCGGAATCGACAGATTCGACTGTATTCGAAAATGAAAAACAAAAAGCGATACTTTGGAATCAAATCGCTACTGATTTTCGTTTACAGTTATTCCATTTTGCTTTCCGTCAGTTGACGAATAGCGCATTGAAGCAGACTGAGGGAAATATTTGTGTTGCGTGTTTTGTTGTAGTTGGGAACTTTTTGTTTGTTTGTATGTATTTGCTTGTCAGCTGACAGGTTGCGGCCTTGATTCGATTGAAGCAACGAATACTTTCTGTTTCGATTGGAGACTATGACAGAAAGGCAATTTGCAGGCCACTACTTCATATACTTATTAATTTGTTCAGTAGTTTTAAAAGTGCATCATCGAGACACAATCCTAAAAAAGAAACCTGGCCAGGGGAACGTGAATTTCAAGTTGTCAGCCCGCCGGGCTGCGAATTTATTTTTCGCACTTGAGCTGCAGGCGGTCCGTCTCGGTTGCTAACTACAACTGATGATTATGGGTGGAGCTGTGACCCTACACGGCGTCACTTCGTATAGTTACAATGAAGAGACCAATCGGTGGTGTTCGGCAGCTGAGTTACTTTCTGAGTTCAAAGTCGCAGGTTCAATACCCATATTAGCTTACGATTTGCTTTAAGGGGAAGGGGGTTAGGGGTGGGGTAGGGCTAGGGCTAGGGACAATTTTCGAACTTCCCCATCCCTGGACGCCTTCCGCTTACCTACACAAAACTTTCCTCTGTGATTCCAAGGAAGCCATGGTAGTTCTAGTCAGTTTGCAACCACCGCCCTTCCTTATCCTTTATGTTTAGCACTCCTTTTCCTTCTGTGCCGATCGCGTCCTCCAAACAGCCCAGTTCGACATGCAGCTCGCTCTGAGCAGTGTAACAGATAAAAGAGCTTCTGCTTTTCACAGGAATTAAGCGGCGAGTATTTGCAGATGGGAGTCGGCCCGCTTCATCGCCTTTTGTCAAATTTGATTAATGACAGATTAGTGCTGCCAGAGGGTTTTCCTGATCCGATTTGTCCGCCTTTATCAGGGTCCGGCTACTAAGCAAACAGAACACGAGTCATGCACAAACCAGCTGCAGCAGTCCTGGTGCGCAGCAGAAACCATGGGGACCTAATACTGGGTTCGCACAAGAGCATGTCTGACATGACGGCTAAAAGTTCGACAAACTGCTCTGTCACCGAAATAAGGAACAGGATGTCATAGTTTCAGAAGGCACCCTTTACCGAAAGGGCTTTCTTTTATAAGCTTTGGCCACATTTCATATCTTCCCTTTGGTATCGCTTCTCGCCCCTTTGGATTAGTGTAGTATCAAAGTATGTAGTAGTGTCTTCAAGAGTTTCGTTTTAAAGTTATTATTATAACAAGTGTTGGTGATATTATAATAACATATTAAGTGTTGGTATTCCTATACAAAGCTCACTATTATTGTTGCGCTGTTCTCGTGTGCTAACATCGGACAGCCCCTTAAGATTGCGGTAAGGTGTGCGACCGTGATACAGGGACTCCTGCTTTCGGATGCCGTGTCCACCACACGTACTTTTTCTGCAGGTGCATCGTGGCACCCATTTATAGGGCTGGATGTCGGGAGTTTTGTCTAGGTACTACGGTTTCTTTCCTTTTCTCTTCCACCACCCCCCGCCCCCCATCCCATCACCTTTTCTCTTCTTCTCCCCCGTCATGAGAAAGCCTTTGGTGCTTCCTTGACAACGAACAATAACCATTTGACAGAAGAATTCTAACTGCGTCACTTGTGTCTACCTAAGATTTCATATTAAAAGGTAACTTTAAATAAAATATTTTGGCAAAGTGATATAAGGCTGAACTAGACATATTTCCTAGTCAGAAATACATGCTGATAGATTTAAACCAATTAAAGTCTTCTAACCAAGACAGCGAAACTCGGGCCCGTGGGTTCAATCCTCGTCTCCCACACACCCATGTGGTTTGCGGGTGCCGCATGTCTAGAAACGCTGGCTACTTGTTACACAGCCCCATGATTTGTTTTTAGCACGCGCTGCAAATGGTTGGTCACAACATTGCCCAGACTTTACGTGAACGTCTTCACCACAGTGAAAATGTCTTGGAGGACGAACAAGGTGTAGTCGGCTGGAGAACATTGGAAGGTAGAACACATGAACGACGATAAGAAATAACGTTTTCAGAAGGATGTTAGATGAATATAGCACAACAACAAAGTTTTCCGGGAGAGGCTCGTTAGCACTGACCCTATCTGAAACAGAGATCGTGCAACTAGTTCTGACCCCATCTGATACAGGGATCGTGCAACTAGTTCTGACCCCATCTGATACAGGGATCGTGCAACTAGTTCTGACCCCATCTGATACAGGGATCGTGCAACTAGTTCTGACCCCATCTGACACAGGGATCGTGCAACCAGTTCTGACCCCATTTGATACCAAGATGGGATTTACTGTCCTCATATCTGGGCTGGGTTGTCTGGGGGCTAGTATCTTCTCTTTACACGTAAATACGCCCGCAGACGGGCCTTACGACATGACCGTAAATACAAAAGATGAACGGGTTTAGGGGCCAACTTTCATGTAACCCTGCATCACGTCTTCTGTGCAAACACTTATCGCAGTCTCGTTGATAAGTACTTGTGAATAAAATCTCTGCATCGAACTCCAGTGTAATGCCGGAATCCTTTACTAATATTTCCTAGACTCGGGTGAATAGCAGGAGGCATGTGTAAAGGATATCGGCGACAGCTGCCCAATAAAAAACCGTGACGTAACTCGTTATGCGCGAAAAGTGTTCATATGCTCTTCAGGTAGTCAAAAGCACCTATAGCTCCTTGCAACTTCTCCCTCCACCCCCTACCCTCACCTCGACCCTCCTTCCGAGGCGTATAGCCGTTCTCCATCACATCGCCCGCTGACCTTAACCAGCAGCTAGGAACGAGCAAGCTTCTCCGATCCGTGAAGGGAGTGAGCAGTGTGTGGGCAACGACTATTTCTGCAAAGACTGAACAGGCCGGCTCAATAGCACGCTGTCTGTAGTTGGAAGTGTCAGTGAGTCATGCCTGGGGGGAGGGGGTAGGGTGCTCGGGGGACTCGCAAGGAGGCGTCACACGCGCCGTCGGGAGTCGAGGTTGGCTGCAGCCAGATGGCAAGGTACATAACTCACATCACCGTCAATACGTACGACTCTTTTCAAGTTATTGATCCTCGGCGCCCGTCGTCTTAATCGATATTCTCTCCCTCTCGCCTCCCGCCCATTTCCCCCACCCGTCTCCCTCTCTCTCTCGCTCTGTGCGCGCACACCTGCATGTGTATGTCACTGTGTGCGCCTAACTGGGGAGGAGAGACATCGACATCGACACTTTATTGAAAAAAAGCTCACAGGTTTGTTTCAAGGGGGGAGTACTCAGCAAACATCCAGTTATCAAGTACAAAGAGTATGTACATAATGATATACATGTAAGCCATACATCTGCCGTTATAATAGTGATCACTACGGTATTCATTCAGCATTTCTTCTGTTGAATATTTTATACAGATATCGTGCAATTTGCTTAACAGTTGCCGCTGTATTATCTGCCAATACGTGCGCGACATCATCGTCCCCCTGCCTGTATGACGCTCTACATTAAAGTACATCCACTTTTGATCTGATATCGCTATACGCAGCAGTCAAACAACACGTGTTCCTCATTTTCAATTGCTGCTTTACATTGAGGACAGACCAGCTAGCTGGTTAGGTATAACAGAGCTGGTGTACTTTAATTGGGGATATCCCAAACCTAAATTTAATATCTGCATTTCTAAAACAACGTGCCTTTAAAATATCTAGATATCGCTCTGGCTGCACATAGCTTTTAAAACTGTAATACAAGTCTATAGTCTTTGGCTTGTAGACATGTCACTATGCCTGTTTTGCTGGAAACAGTCGACTAGGCGCGTTGTCGAAAAGTTCTTATAAACATGTTTTTGTTGCCAATACCTTGCTGTAACCACACATACCCAAATCCATTAACATAAAGGATTTCCTTTACACACAAAAAAACCCCAGGTACGTTACCCACCTTCTTGCAGATAATACAACATATTATTGGCCTTTTTGGGTCATCTATCGTCCTGCATACACAACAGACGAAGCCAGTATTTTGCACAGCGGACTGTGGACGTTACATATAATGGGTGGCGGCCGAGATCTCAATACACTTCTTTATTCGGCGTCTAGATGCCAAGATTAAGAAAATGTGCGCAGCCAAACATGTCTACTTTCTCGGCCACATCATATCTTTGGAAACCCTAGATTTCAGAGCCATAGGCAAGTATTGGAGCTATCTGGGAATAAAACATTTTGAGGAATATGTTCACTGGGACATCTGCAAGCTTCCAAAGACATTTAAACAGTTGACATATTCTAATTTTAGCTATGGCTGCAAGGTCCTTAACAGCGGACGTGAGTGGAAGTTTGGTTGTAAAACACAAACCCAGATACTTATAAGAGTTCACATTAAACTTCTCTCCCCCATAGCTCCAAGATTCTTTTTCCGCTAAAAATCCTCCCTTTCTGAAAGGAATTATTTTTGTTTTACTCAGGTTACTTAGGAACAGAAACAGCAGGTAAGTGGGCATCAAAAACAAGAAAGTGGGGGGAGGGGTTACCTGGTTGACTTAGCTTTTTAAACATTGTTTTCCTTTTCTTTCTTTTTTTTTGTTGTTGAATATTTACATCAAACATCGTCTGTTAATTTGATTTGTCATGAAAAATACTAAATGCTGCAAACTAGAAGTAAGTCTAGGCCTGTTTGTGATACATGCCTAGCATATGGCACCACCTCCTCATAAAAAAGCAATTAAAAACTACTCATGTCAGGAGGGGAGACAACCCTGCTGTTAAAATAAATGCCCTTGCTGCTAACAATCCGAATCATTCATTACCTTTTAATAGCACCCACCACACAATAGCTCATTACAGTGCCTGGCTATCAAATTAGGTTACTGCCCCAGAAAATTAATCCCCTGTCACTTAAAAACCCAAGAACAATACTGACAAGAAAGGTGGGGGTAGGGCGCCCCCAGATTACAGCAGCTCTGAACCTGTTCTACATTTATTGCGGATGTGTTTACAGTACAAGCTTCTGAACCTGAAGGTGCTGGTTTGATACCGGTGAGCTGCAGATTCCATTGTCACACAACAAATGGGGGCTTCTCGTGCTGTTAGACAACAACCAACATCCACAGCTCATAGTGCACAATTAAAATAAATACCATGCATCACTTACACAAATCTAAAACATCCCACATCGCTTACACAACTATAAACCATCCCAAACCATTTACACAAACATAAACTATCCCACACCACCAACAGAAATTTAAACCATCCCACACCACCAACAAAAATGTAAACCATCCCAAACCACCAACAGAAATTTAAACCATCCCACACCACTTTAAAAAAAATCCAATCGCCTGACACTACTAATGTACCAGCACATGTAAATCCAAATCATCCCATATCATCAACACGAATCTGAACTATTCCATATCATTTACACAAATCCAAACATACAAAAACCTCCATGGTAGCCCTGGCAAAAAAGACATCTTGACAATCACCCTGTTTCTGGCCCGCTTTTCTGACACTAACTCTAGCGACTGCCTTGTATTTAGCTCAGCTACAGACCTCATGGAGTGGACCCAATGAGGACTACCTCACAGTGACCAGGCCAGGAGCAAAGCTGTAAATGCTTACAGTTAGCTTGGACGGCAGTTTGCTGGACCAATGGCAAGCCGCTAGCTGCTATCAGAATGGCCCTCCCCTTCTGGTCTCCTGACTCTGTAGCAACTGTATTCCTAGTGTGCAAAGTGCAGCTTAGCCTACTTGCATGTCTTTTGTGGTGGTTGGTGGTAACAGTTCACAGGTGTTTGTTGTTCACTGGTCTGGTGGGTGGTTAGTGACTATTTTCACAGGTGTACAGGTTTATTTTAAAATCTAGATAAGACCTTAATTGGAAAACATTTTTCTGTTATTCTGGTTGTGAAGTCAGGATAACCCATTAAATGGAAAACATTAATTTCTTTTGTTCTTTTTTTAAATGAGGATGAGCTGTTATTTGGATAATGTCTTCTGTTATTCTGAGGTTGGTAGCACTTGTGCTGTTGTTGAATAATACACTTTTCTGAAGCACCCAGGACAGCTGTGAATCTTGCCCCTTCCATCCCATCCTTTCTGCTCATGACAGCAAGAGAGTGAGAGAGAGTGAGTGAGAGAAAAACAGAGAGAGTGGAGGCCACTTGTAACCATGCACTGCTGATGTCTGCCTGAAAAATGGCCACAAGATTTTTAGGAAGTTCGCCATATCTCAAGCACGAGGACTTTGACTCCAGGGAGCTGTGTAATGGCGCCTGGTTGACTGGCTCTTCTGTATGCATCATTCCTCTAAAGGTTTGGGTTATGGGGTCATTCATGGCCGACCATGCATTTATCTACTCTGTGGTTATCTGCATGGATGTGGCCATACTCACATGCATGCTCACACACATTCCCACTGTTGATTTACTAATGGCACCAACTTCTTGCATTCTGCCACACAACGACCCCAAGTCAGCTCCACTGAAATGAGCACAATGAAAGTGGCCAGAACATGCCGGCAGAGAGGGAAAGCTCTGTGAGTAGTGAGTCATCGATGAAGTTGGCAATCAACTGGCTGTTGACCTCTATCCTGCATCTGTGAAACCACCTATTGAATAGTGGCTACCTTGTCTTATATCCCAAGAACAGTCTAGCTAACCCAATGTTTACCTAACAAAACCCCTGAGATACAAATTATACCAAGAAAGTCAAATTCAGATTTTTCTTCATTGGTTTTGTCTGTTCCGCACCAGACTGGTATAACTGAGCTCAGTTCACTTCCCTTAACACAAACACCTAATCATGTCCCCGCCACATCGCCAACAACTAAAGAACTCAGTGCATTTCACTTCACTATAGATAACGAAGGCAAAACATGGATCTCACTCCTCAAACATTCTAAAACATTATCATTAAAATGCTAGCACTTATGTGTGGGATGCTAGAAGGGGAGTTCTTTTTTAAATAGTTTTCACAATATACTTAACATGTCATAACTACATATTTCTGTTCCATAGCCATAAAGTACACAATGGCATTGTATAAATATATAATTCAATCCACATACCTCTTGGTAACCCTATGGGTAACAGCACATTAATAACTGCAACGCTGAGCACAAAACTGCAGACCAGCTGCAAACAACTGGATTGTCACTGAATTCCCTCCCCTTCAACCAGTGCACACTACACTACCCACATGATAACACTGGACCTTAGATCAGGGAGCAGTTACCTTCACAGTCTAACCCTACACAGGTCAGGAGGGAAGAATATCTCAAGTATCTGTTCTACAGACCTGCCCCACAGCCCCAAGGTAGCATGCTTACCTTTGAAATGACAGTTCTCAACACTAACCCCACTTGCACATTCCATGCCTGCTTCAAAACGTGCATGTACTACCAGTCTTTGCAAAAAGTCTTTCCTAAAGAATTATTTTGGATTGTGCAATACATATTTCATATAAACCACCAACAGCAGTTCTACAGCCCCGAGATAACATATTCTGAATAATTTCCTCTGTAATATCAACACAAAGAGAGAAAAACCCACATCATGTGTACCATACAGCAACGACAAAAGAAATGTGTGTGTAAATACCATGCCATATCATAATGAGTGAGCGAGTAAATGAGTAGGTGGGTGAGTGGGTATGTGGATATGTGGGTGTGTGTGGGTAGGTGTGTGGGTTGATTAATATCATTTCCCAGTAAGTAAATGACAAAATAAACCAACAGTGGAAGTTATTTTAAAGTAACAATCCTAATGAACTGAGAACTTTATCTTATATATTATGTCATCATCTATTTTTAAATACACCGTTATTGTTACAGTACTAAACCACCTATTTTAAACAGACAATATAAAGACACGGTAACACATGCACACTTCCTTTCACATTTCATTTCTTGCACCAAAAGTGGAATTAACAACCACTTCATCCCCCACTACAACACACAATCTCTTCTCTCTCTCTCTCTCACACACACACACGGAAAGGGTAGGGAAACGAGACAGACCGAGACAGAGAGAGGCAATTCTTAAAAAGGAAGGCGAGAAGAGAAACAAAAAGAAAATAAAAGCCAAAATTTTAATTATGTGCTACATTTTTCACCCTATGAATGTCTAACTGATGCATGGCTTGCAAGAGGGCAAAAGCATTTAATTATTCAAGATTATTATCAGTATTTGAAAAATATGGCATCTCTTTTCCAGGGTACGTTTTGTTTTGGATTGTTTGGTTTTGTCCTTTGGTTACCCGGATTACATATGTACCTGATCTGCAGTTGCAGACTAGAATTTTGAATCTGGATTTTATTTACTTTGTCTGCAATTTTTGTGAAGGAACAAGAAAGTACATTTTAATTTTTATATTTGATACACACACTTAAAAAGAAAGGACGGAAAGAAATTAATAAAGAAAGAAAGCTGACTTTTTTCATGAATTTCCATGAATTTTAGCTAAAAAAAAAAATTAACCATCACATACACTTCACGACATTAGATTAATTCTGCCACTTGATTCCAAAACAAAGGAACCTAAATAAATCTACTGTCTATTTTGCTATCTCCAGGTCAGCAGCTTCCAATTAAACGTCAGAAAAACCACACGCGTGATGAAAATACTTTAGCGCCGAAGAAAGCAGAACCCTGTGTAAAGAGCTGAATAAAATTCACCCACTAGTAGACTTTATGGTTGGCTGACTTAAAACGTGTGTCGTCTGCTGCAACCATGGTTAGTGAGAGGAGAAGGGGGGGGGAGGGTCTGCTGTTTTGTGATAAAGACATGGTTGCAGTCAATACTTTTGCACAAAGATACTTATAGATATAACGCCTGCGGACAGCAAAGAAATCTCTGACAGCAATAAGGGCATTTGGCCAGTCATACAAATTTAAACTGGAGAATAAGGAATGATTGCTTCCATTCTCTACTGAGCGTGTCGAGAGACCGGCACCACATCAGCACAGGCGGCACTGCAAAAAATAATAATAATATTCCATGATTTCGCTCACTGCGAGGAGGAGGAAAACAGGACTCACCTGCTGCAACTTTAAACCATCCACAGCTGACCAGCCCGGGCAGATTCGAATAAGGAGTCCCCAAACAACGAAAGCGGTTCGGGGTTTCCTACTTATCTTGAGTCATCGCGCTATCCACTCGCACTGCACTGGGCAATGAATGGAGGTCAGTGCAGCATCCCCACTAGCCCGGATGAGCGAACTCCGACCTCTGCATCATCAGTTCTGCTGCAAGGAGCGCGAGCGAGCGCACGTGGTGGGCGCGTTCATAATGGCGGCAGCCACTATAGAATCGAAAGTATAGCTTCGTCATGCAGCATGGCAGCAGCAGCTATAGCCCAGTCATCTATCGATCGCGTGCGGCAGCGTGGTTTGCTGCAGACGACTGGCTGTACGTACAGCCGGTGTAAGAGCACGACGTAACATGCAGACGTCCCCCCACCACCCTTTCCCTCTACTGGGTACCAGCGATCTAAATGCCTGTCTTCACAGACGGCACAGCTGCTGACAGTAGGCGTATAATGGCGACGGTTGATGAAATGCTCAGACTGTTTAGTCAGAAATTACATCCAAGTCCCACAAGCATGCTTACAGACTGCTCAAACCTCAGCATGACAAAAAACCAGCTGGAAAGGAACGAAATAGAACTGTACCACGGACAAAATGTAGCAGACTGTAGCAGACAGCCAGACACTATAGTTGTTTGCTGTTGACAGTGTGACCGAGCATTCAACGATGTTCATCCTTTGACGTTGTCGAAGATGGTGGTAATTTAAAAAAGTGTCTTCTAAGTTTGATCGAGTGAAGCCCCAGTCATGTCTGCAACTTTTCTGTACTGACGAGAGTGTAGGAAAGATTTGTCAGAGAAGAATATTATATCCCATCTTGGTTAAATTAAGCAAGATTTTCTCCTTTTCAGATTGATAGAATAGCTTCTTACCCCTGTTTTCATTCAACTGCATCAAGTTTTTACTGATCCATCCTATTCGTGAGTATTGTCTACACAATGTAGTCAGACATTTTGGAGTTATGGTCACTGACCCTCAACAGTGATAACAGTTGTCGTTGGCAGTCCTACTTTATTGCCAAGTCCAGCAGTCACCTACATACCCTTTTGAGTGACCGATAAGCTGTCATAAGCACGAGGGTTAAAAAACGTACTTGACCTTCTGTGTGACCTTTCACGATCAGGCTACGGCCAATATTTTTTATTCCCTTCTCTCTCTCCCCCTTTCACTCACTCACTCACTCACTCACTCACTCACTCACTCAAGGTACTTTAGGTATACATTTCTGTACAGCACAAACATCTAGCTTCAATTAG
>SMGT01014768.1:0-12048 GCA_004794575.1 Lanistes nyassanus | reverse complement strand
GCGTTTGTGTGTGTATCTGCGTGTGTGAGGGCGTTGTGTGTGACTGTCTGCGTGGGCGAGTGTGTGCGAGTGAGAGTGGGTGCGCGTGTGCGTGTGCGTGTGCGTGTGCGTGTGCGTGTGCGTGTGCGTGTGGGTGTGGGTGTGGGTGTGCGTGTGGGCGTGCGCGAGCGCATAAAGGTGTGAGTTAACAAGACCTGAACAAGTACACGTTGGTTGTGACGGATGAGAAGGATCGTTATGTCTAAAAGTAAACACAATATCGGAGCCAATGCTTGAACTCAGAAAGAAAGAAAAACCAAAAGGAGGAAGAGGAGGAAAAGAAAAGAAATGTAGGAGTAACAAAGAAATTGTGGATGCTGAACTCGAAAATAATCTAATCCTTTCGTCTGGAGCGGAACAACCAACAGAAACAAAGCAGAAATCATTTTCTTTAACCACTCTGCATGATACCACACCTTTCTTTTCAACTCTAGACACAAACTATTTCCCTGCACACTTTAAAACTTTCAGTGTGCACGATTTTAATGCCAGTCTTTTCCAAACGAACTTCCTGCCAGGACGAGTTTCTTGTTTTACTTTAGGCAAGTGACTGTTTTATTTACTTTGACCTTAGCTTCTCTGTGACCTCAATGTCACGACCAATCACGTTCTACAGCCGCTATTTCTCACCGTTATCTTTGTGCTCGTTATGAAAATAAGGGTCTCGGGTTTTGTGCGTTTTGACACGTTTGTCGTTCACGGTCATCCATCATATTTCACTTGTAATAAAGTAAGGCAAGTTAGCTGTTTCCAACATATCATCTCAGTCACGTGACCTAGAAGGTCTGGGGGTGGGGGTAGGACATGCGGGATGCAGCTTCCGACAACATCTGCCACCCTGTCTTCTGCTGTCCGCAGCAGAGTTGGGAGGCCACGTGCTGTCGATTCCTTGATGTTGTCAAGCCAGGTCTTGATCTGCCTTGCTGTCCTTCCGCCTTCCAGTGATCCCTGACGGTAATCTTAGAAAGTGTTATGACGTACTGTGTTGCTGAACCGCGCCATCTTCCATCAAGAAGAAAACAACCTCCTTACCAGAAGAGAGGAGAGTAGCTATTAATCACCCTAAGACGGGAAAATAATGTACCAAAAAGAAGCATGAAGAACAAGGAAATTGGAGGCCCACCAAGAAATCGTTTGTCTTCAAATCAATCCACAAAAAGAATAACCCGAATGAGATTAAATGGCGATTACCGTATTGTGCACAAAACTCCACTAAGCTATACCAGTCGGGACAGGCTTGGCACGTCACATGTCCTACTCGAGTGCACTCTAAATAATAAAGAACGGCAGCACCTCGGGGACTAGTGCGTGTTTACAGACGCGGTCGAAAGACAAGCCAGTGATGCAGGATAATTGGTCGGCTGCAGGGAGGCACTGGGATCCGGGAAGGGAAATTTTTTCCCCACTTGAGATCCAGGCGCGCATGCCCAGACCACCTCTCATCCCGATACACTTATACTTGAACTAATACCTAAAAACAAGTCCTACCGAACAACAAACCTTAACCCTACCCCTAACCCCCTCCCCCTTAAAAAATCGTAAGCAAATATGGGTAATGAACCCGCGACTTTGAACTCAAAAGCTATGTCTTTACCACTCAGCTACCGATCACCAATTGGTCTCTTCATTGTAACTTAATTGTGACGCTGTGTAGAGGTCATGGCTTGCCCTACAACCAGCTGAGATGTGCATGCGCAGCGCCTTGGTAGGTAGCCAATCGAAGTAGCCAATCAGCGGGTTTGATGTGATCTTTCTACAATTTCCTTTGGGAAAAGCAAATTCGCTAGCGGGACGCCCACTACCGACGTTCAGACATGATTTGAGGCTTGTCGTCTGTCGGCTTTACAGAACAGAACAGCCACCGCCAGCACACTCAGGTGGCAGCTAGGAGCATGCAGCCAGCCGTGTCACAGTCAGCGACCAGACGATTAGGAACCGGTTGCGTGAGGCCACCCTGAGTTGAAGACGTTCCGCAGGCCAAAAGTTTTTTCCCAGTAGAATCCGGGAGTGCATGCGCAGCGTACCAAGATCGTTTCGCACGCGCACAGCAATAATGATAGGTCAAGCCATGACCTCTACACATGGTCGCATCTTATAATTACAGAGAAGAAGCCAATGTGTGGTAATCGATAGCTGAGTGGTAAAGACATTGGATTTCACGGTTATGTTACAGGTTCGAAACCCATATTAGTTTATGATGGGTTTTTTTCGGGAAGTTGGGGGTGGTAGGGATAGGGTTAGGGTCTGATATTAGGTAGGGCTTCTGTGTTCAGTTTCAAGCCTGTGTCTTTGCGCTAAACAGGATGAAAGGTTGTCTGTGATAGATCTCAGCTGGGAAACAATTTTAGGTCCTGCAGTGCCACCTGTCTTGATGTCTGGCTATAGCGCTCCTCGGCTGGCCCTGGCCTGACAGCATCTGGCTTGGACACGTTAGCAGTGGGCCACAGGGCCAGTGGGCCACAGGGCCAGTGGGCCAGCGGGCCAGCGGGCCAGTGGGCCAGAGTTCTCTACCTTGATGAGACCCGCTGTGCCAGATCGCTTCACGATGGCAGAATCTGCGTCGGGAGGCAAGGTGAACGTTATCATGATGCCAGTGTGAGGGAGCGTGAAGCGCTTGGTGGCGGGCCTATCGTGGTTTGGGGAGGAATGAACGTGGCCTACAGAGCACCCTGCACCGTGACTGCTTCCAGCCCAAATGGTTGGCCCGTGTTGCCCCTGCATAAGGCAGTGGTGTCAACCAGTCTGGAAAATTCTTAATTTTTTAATCCTGTATAGCATCCTCCCATTGTGCTGCGTGCAGCTATCCTGCCCTTGCTGTTCTACAGAAAATGGAACTTTCCAGCAGGGAAGCCAGAGCCTATTGGCTGAAATGATCACATGAATGACCACGAGTCGGAAATGCCTATGCTAAAGGGACCCGATAACTGCAGACTTCGCCTATCACTTTGAGAACCTGGTATATAGACAATGTTATTTTCTAGAATTTTCCATCATAAAATCACATCAACGTCGATCCGTCCCACGGCAACTTGCAGTCACTGCTCTAGACACTTGCTGCGCAGCGCAAAACAACACCGACCTGCAATACAATACAGTATGATACAATATGATACAGTACAGTACAATACAGTATGATACAATATGATACAGTACAGTACAATACAGTATGATATAATATGATACAGTACCGTACAATACAGTACTAAACGATAGGATATCATACAATAAGATACAATACAGTGCGAGACAATGCAGTACAATATGATAGACTACACTACACTATACACTACACCACATTATACACTACACACTACACTCGAACCGTTCAAGTAATATATATATATAATCACTGTGTTGTGGCAGGTTGCCTCTCAATGGAACCCCGAGTCCTACAGTTGAGTGTGTGCAGTGTGACGGTCACTGTGTGGAAGATATGTATCATTTTCTTTTAGTTTGCCCTAAATGTACTGCTTTGAGGAATATATACATACCCTTGCTTTACAATAGACTCCCCTATCGATTCAAAGTCTGCCTTCTGTGTATGAACCTTAAAGGTAAACTACCCTACAAAGTAGCTTTGTACGTTTTAGAATGTTCGAAAATAGGATCATTTTAAATTAGCCTACTAGTATACTGCATTTTATCGCCCCTATATTAAGTTTAGTACATGTACAGAAGTGAAAATACTATACACAACCCCAATTGTACAGTGCTTCCCCCACGCTAAACGATTGCTGTATAAAGCTGGCCTTTCAAAAACTGAATAAATTATTATTATTGCACTATACTACAAAGTACACTTTGAACAACACCACACTATACACTACACACTACACTATACGCAACACTACACTGTACAGTACACTTCACACTACACATCACTTCACTCTGCACATCACTTCACTCTACACATCACTTCAGGCTGCTCGTCACTTCACGCTGCTCGTCACTACACGCTACAGGCCACACTAGATTTCCTTCGTTCCATGGTTTAATATTGAATCAGTCTAACAGACAGCTAGCAGACCTCAAACGAACCACTATAATTAACAAAACAATAGTAAATGTATCATAACCATAAAACTGAAGTGCAGCACAGCAATAACACAACAAAGCATTGAATATTAAGACACTTACGATCGGAGATCTATAAGGTAATTCTAAAAGATAGCCGTGCACGTTAAAATATTTCAGTTTTCTGAGGAGGTCTAATCTGTTGTAAAATAACTGGCTTTCTTGCAATTATAATTCATATGATCACTATAAGTTAGTTGTTTATCCAGTATGCTTTACTCATGGAAAGAGAGAATTGTTATCCACACCTAATCCGTATGCACCTAAAACTTGACCTTTTCCTTTCACGGCGGGCGGTATGCGCCTATCATTATCCCTGTCGTTGCTATAATTGTCGCCATAATCATTCTTATTATGGCTTGATATCTACGCACTTATTATCGTCACCACAGTGTCTGTCATTATGAGTATTATGCAGGCTGTAGAAGCCCACATCTGCACACATCCGCTTCCCCTGTGCGCCGGCCACGTCAGACGTGAGTCTATCCCGGATATAACTGTCAGACACGTGCCATCATACATGGTAAGTCGAAACATTGATTTTATATTTTGATAGCTTAACACTTAACAAAAGATCTCAAGTGCACATTTACACCAATTAAGTATGTTTCCTTTTTGCCTAAACATATTTCCGCATTACCCATGATCATGTTTTTCCTGGAAACCTTTTCGTAAACACGTCTCTTCTGACGCGGGCTCACTGCTCTCTTGTTCACACTCAAGCAGGAGAGATCCTGTTCTAGAAAAAGTAATGAGAATGCAGCAGTCGTAACGTTACTTTTCTTTTTGTCACGTGATCCAGTCAGCTCCCTGGTCCCTGTGTCAAGCCCACTTACCTTTCCCTGCGACCCGAGTGGCTGATCCTTATCTTGTGCTTTACTGTTTTATCACCACCCACCTGTGTCGTTCAGCCAGCTGATTTGCAGATTGTCCCATTCGGCCACTTCGCTAAAGTTTTACTGTCGGATAAGACCGCTGTACTGTTGAAGACAACGCCACCACCAGCATCCACAATTCTGCCACCAGAACCGCGGAGCCTTCACTGAGCTGAAACGCGCGTTCTACGTCAAAGCCATGTTCCACACTGCAGTGTCCGGACTGCTGCTTGTCGCGAGTCTGCTGTGCATCTCTGATGCCGCCAGATTAGCTTTGCTGGACTTGCTGACCTCAACGCCTGCCGCTCCCCTCAGCTGTATCACAGACACAGGCAAGCACGTGCCAGTCGGCCAAAGCATCGCGGAGGAAGGACTGTGCCGTGTGTGCGAGTGTAGCTATCATGGCTTATCGTGTGTCTACGCGGACTGTCTAACCCCCATGTGCGTCGATTACGTCGGAAACGCGTGCTGCTACACGTGTCCTAACGGTGAGTGAGGCGCATACGTCACTTAACGGATATTGTGAGGTCATTTGTTCCCGTCATCTCCCCTCACCCCATGGCCCATCATTACAGTTAGATTTGCAAACTCCAAGTCTACCTTTTCATAATGTTTTGAACACTTGTATATATTCACTACTTTCACTGAATTGCCGATTTTATCCAAGGTGTGCTTTGCACAAGTAAAAGGGTAAAGGTCATGTGCAAATGCGTAACTATGACGCACTAACAATGAAGGAATTATTATTAAACCCGAAACAATAACTCTTTGACACAGTATTCAGATTTAATCGCACCCGCCGGCCCGGCAAACTATGATATGACGTACGTTTTTAGGCATTGCATTTTTATATGAGCTGTAGGTTTCACGACTAAAATGCATCCTTGGACTAATGTCTAGTTTTGACTTCTTACTGTTTGTTCGTGTAAATGTTCGAAGATCACGAATAGAACGGATGTTTTATCCATATTTTGAAACTTGTTATACGCTGTAACCCTCCCCCACTCTAAAAACGCACACGCACACGCACACGCACACGCACACGCACACGCACACGCACACGCGCACGCGCACGCGCACCCGCACGCACACGCACCACACACTCACCACACACTCACCACACACACTCACCACACACACTCACCACACACACACACCACACACACACACACATACCACACGCCCACACACCACGCACACACACCACACGCGCACACACCACGCACACACACCACGCACACACACCACACACACCACATGCACACGCACCACACACACACCACATGCGCGCACACCACACACACACCACACGCGCACACACCACACCACACGCACACAAACACACACGTGCCATACACACCACACACAAACCACACACACCACACACCACATGCACACTCACCCCACACACATGCACCACACGCATGCACACACACCACACACCACACGCACACGCACACGTACTACACACACACCACATGCATTCACACCACACACACCACACACGCACCACACACACACCACACAAACGCACTACACACACACCACATGCATACACACCACACACACGCACCACACACACGCACGCACACCACACACACACACCACTCACTCACTCACACACACACACACGAACGCAAACCACACACACACACACCACTCACTCACACACACACACACACGAACGCAGACACTTGTAGTTTGAAAAAAGTATTTTTGTTGACCTTTCTAAGATTTCAATCTGTCTGAAAATAACATGTATATGTTGTTACATATGAATCTCCTCTAAATACTTGTCCATCTATCCCCCCTTCCCCCACACGCTTCCTTCTGGGGCTCTGATCTGCTCCTTCAGGAATTCAGCCAACATATACTCGTGCGCACTCACGCACCTAATTCTCAGCGTCATACATTTTTCATACATTTATAAAACTTTTGACGGGCAAAACAACACACTTCCTCTTCATATCATAAATCATCGTCCTTTCGATGATAAATGGAATGGAAATTACAGGACAGAACTGCCGACTACCATCAGGGGAGTTAATCTCCGCTCCCGTGGAACGAGACGGGATGAGATGCGAGTGTCCTCCACAGGACTACGCCCTTCCCGGCGTTCCCTCTCCTGCTCACACTACGGCCATCTGCACGCCCTCAACAGCAACGCCCACAACAGTAACAACCACAACAGTAACAACCACAACAGAGACCACATTGCCAACAACCACGACACCGTTCACAACAACCACTCCTTCAGGATGTGTCACCGACTCGGGAGAACACCTGCAAGTCGGTCAGAGCAACACGGAGCTATCGCCTGGGGCTTGCCGCATATGCGAATGTACTTTTACTGGTCTGTCGTGTATATACGGAGACTGTCTGCCTCCAATGTGCGTGGATTACACCAGACAAGGCTGCTGCTACACGTGTCCTAACGGTGAGCTGACGCAGGGTCGTAACATAATTGGCAACAGTTACTGCTGGGTCATAAGCCAAACTTCAAGATCAATAAAAAAAAAGTGTTGACTACTGTTTGTGCATGTAGGCCTAAACGTTTGAAGGTGTTCAGCTTACAAACGGAAAGGATATTTGATTCTCATTCGTAATTTGAAGAAAAGATATTTTCGTCAAGTTCTAGGACTTTTGATCTGTCTGTAAAAAATAGTTATATTTTGCCAAACGTGGGTCGCATCTAAATACTTATGTATCTCACAAACACCTTCTTTAACGCACAGACTTTCCTCTAGTACTCAAATCTTTTCCTTCAGGAAGTCAGTCTACACACGCAAGCGCATTCAGTCATGCTACCGCTCCTTACTGATATATATTATGGTTTGGTTGATAATGTTTTGGCAACTGTTTACTGCAAACTTGTCATTCTATAGCAGTAATAAAGTCTTGCAGAGACGTTGAGTAATGGAATGGAAATTACAGGACAGAACTGCCGACTACCATCAGGGGAGTTAATCTCCGCTCCCGTGGAACGAGACGGGATGAGATGCGAGTGTCCTCCACAGGACTACATCTTTCCCGGCGTTCCCTCTCCTGCGCACACTACGGCCATCTGCACGCCCACAACAGTAACAACCACAACAGTAACGCCCACAACAGTAACAACCACAACAGTAACAACCACAACAGTAACGCCCACAACAGTAACAACCACAAGAAAGACCACATTGCCAACTACCACTCCTTCAAGATGTGTCACCGACTCGGGACAACACCTGCAAGTCGGTCAGAGTGTAACCAACCTTTACCCAGGCGCGTGCCGCATATGCCAGTGCACGTATTTTGGTCTGTCGTGTATGTACGGAGACTGCCTGCCCCCCATGTGTGTGGACTACGTCAGAGACAGCTGCTGCTACAGGTGTCCCAACGGTTCGTTGTTAACTTTATTAGACTTTTCGATTTAAACAATCTTATATCTTCAGTCTTTCTGGAGAAAACTTCTAGAATGTATTGAGATTTTTAAAATGTAAGTCCATATATTATTTCATCTCTCCTCAGAATTCTTTTAGGTACAGAACATGTTACATTTTTTAAATCAGAGGATAGAAAGTCCCACCTACATACAAACTCTCGCCTACCTCCACCCTTTTTAGCATAATATACTGCGCAAAAGAATTTAAAAGCCAGTGCAATCTGCACGTGCTACCTGATGCCAAAACACAAACCAGTAGTCACAATAAAGGAGCGCATCTCAGTCATTAACAAACACGGATCCGGATTTAATGGGTTATTTTCATTGCAACAGCAAGGTTCCCTTCCATAAAGGACACAACTCAAGACAACAAAAGTCAGAGCAGGTGCAACACAGAATACATGTAATCAGTGTCAAAAACCTGTGTGGCCTCCATTAGCCAGCACGCAAACAAGGCTCCCTTGTCGCTGCACGGACTGAACCAAGGTCCCCAGTCATTTGCGCGATCGTCTGCCACTCCTGCTGAAGCAAAAGGAAAAGCTGGTTACGGTCAGCTGACTGTGGGTGGCTTGCCCACAGTCGACGGCCCAGCACATCCCACAGGTGGTCGGTCTTAATAAGATCCGGGGAATTTGCTGGCCAGTCCACGCGCATGTCATCCCTGTAAGCCACGCCAGTGAGACTGCCTTGCACATGGTGCAGGGTGTTCTGCAGGTCATTCCCATTCCTCCCCAAACCACGACGGACCTACCACCAAGCGGTTCACGCTCCCTCGCAGTGGCATTATGAAAACTCACCCTGGCACCTACAGACGCAGTTTCTGCCATCATGAAACGATCTGGCAAAGTGGATTTCATCAGTGAAGAGAACTCTGGCCCACTGCTGACGTGTCCAAGCCAAATGACGCCAGACCCAGGCCACCCGAACAGCGCGATGAGCCGGCATCAGGACAGGTCGCACTGTGCAATGCGAGTCTGCTTTTCCTACCGGCTTGGGGCACCCATGGTCAGAGTACTTTTCCTCCCAATTAACTTTAATGCTTGAACTTATACACGAAAACAGAACCCCTATCTAATACCAAACTCTAACACTACCCCATAAATTCCTCCCCCCCCCAAAAAAAAAAAAATTGTAAGCTAATAAGGGTATTGAGCCTGAGACTTTTCAACCGCGAAACCCAATGTCTTTACCACTCAGATATTGACCATCACGGATTGGTAACAATAAGAAGTGATGCTGTGTATAGGTCATGCCTTGACCTTTGATTCCCTCTTATTGAAACCAGTTCCTAATCGTCTGGTCGCTGGCGGCGACATTCCTGGCTACTCGGAGCTGCCACTGAGTGTGCTGGCGGTGGCTGTTCTGTCCCGTAAAGCCGACAGACGACAAGCCTGAAATCAGGTCTGGACGTCGACTGTGGGAGTGCCGGTCGTCTACTGTTGCTGACACTTCCTGTCCGGTTGTAGCGGCCACACAATGTCGCAATGACTGAATGGGGTACTTCCAATCGACGACTAACTTCCCGGACCCTAGTACCTTCCTACAGCCACCCTATTGGGTTCAGCATCACTAAGCCGTCATATTGGAGGCATGGAAAGCTGTCTTTCGATCGCGTCCACACAAAAATACCTACCAGGCTGTCAGCAGTGGTTGGACTGTGTTCACATTTCATATGATTTGCAAGTGCATTGCTGTTTTTTTTTACCCGTTCAGTTTTGCTTTGTCACCTCCACGCGATTGATTTTCACACACTGTCCGGCATCCTAGGTGCATGTTCGCCTGCCTCCTGTGGTGCGCACGAACGCGCCGGCACTGACTGCTAAGCACGCTGACGTTTACTGTTGCAGCATGAAACAAGGATCATCAAAATGTATCTTTTTTTTTGGGGGGGGGTGTATTTGGTTAGACAGAATTTACGTGTCTGCCACACGCGGGACTGCTGGCGCAACACAAGCTTCAGTCCCACCCAGTCACATTACACTGACACCGGGCCAACCAGTCCTAGTACTGTTCCCTATAGTGCCAGGCGTCTAGCAGGGCAGCTATTAGTCTGACAGTTTCTAAGTCTTAGTTATGACTCGGCCGGGACGCGAACCACCGACCTCCCGCCTCGGAAGCGGACGCCTTAATTAACCACTAGACCACCGAGGCGGTCTGCACCAAAATGTACTGGTCGGATGCTGTGTTCTTGAAAATTACACACGCCCACACGACCTGCTTGCCAAAGTGCAGATGGTCTTTCGATTCTATTGAGAATTGCATAATTATTATACTGCGCTCGAAATCTGAAGTTTGACAATTTTATCTCGATCTGACTACAACACAAAGCTATATATACACGAACTGAAACACAAGGTTTTACCGCATGCCTTCTTTTCTGGTGATTATTGGTTGTACATTACTAATGAAATGGAGTGCGTCTAAGTTTTGCAAAGACTACCAAAAATATTCTTTTATTGGCATAAGAACCACATTACCTACATATCTCAATTCCACTGAGTTAAACCATACGTTTTTCTTTAAATTGCAGGACCAAACTGTCGACTTCCGTCGGGTGAGTTAATCTCTGCTCCAGTAGAGCGAGACGGGATGAGATGCGCGTGTCCTCCACAGAGCAACGTCATTGGGCCTCCCTCGCCTACTTACACCACAGCCCTCTGCACACCCCTGACTACAATTAGCATCGTCGGATAATGGACTATAGTTACTATCGTCGGATAATGGACTATAGCTACTATCGTCGGATAATGGACTATAGTTACTATCGTCGGATAATGGACTATAGTTACTATCGTTGGATAATGGACTACAATTACCATCGTCGGATAATGGACTTACAGATCAGTAAGAGCATCTACGCATTTCTGCCATCTTTACTTGTAGCGCATCCTTTTCTCGTTCACTGTACACATAACTGTTGCTGATTCCTTCTTATTGAAGAAATGAGGTGCTTTTATTTTCTTCTGTGCCTTTCCTAACAAAATTAATGTTTGGTATTTAAAAATATTCCCTTCTTTGGTCTGTAAAAGTGTTAAAATCCATTACACGCCTCACATGGTGAAGGACGAAGAATGTAAAATGCAATAAACTATTGTACACCTCACACAGTGAAGGATGTAAACATGCAGTAAGCCATTGTACACCTTCCACGGTCAAGAATGTAACAATGCAATAAACTATTGTACACCTCACACGGTGAAGGATGTAAACATGCAGTAAGCCATTGTACACCTTACATGGTGAAGAATGTAAAAATGCAATAAACTATTGTACACCTCACACAGTGAAGGATGTAAACATGCAGTACGCCATTGTGCACCTTACATGGTGAAGAATGTAAAAATGCAATAATTTATTGCACACCTCACACAGTGAAGGATGTAAACATGCAGTACGCCATTGTGCACCTTACATGGTGAAGAATGTAAAAATGCAGTAAACTGTTGTATATCTCACGCGGTGAAGGATGTTACTGATTATTCATCTTCCCTGCGAAGTCAAAAGGATGAAATCGCTAAAACTCTAACTCCGTCTTAATTTTCCAAACCTGAAACAACAGGCTTTTGTTTTTTTGTTATTTGTTTTAAATTTACTTAAAGGAATCGTTGTATAAGACATTAGAATACATATATTTAT
>SMGT01014767.1:809487-844686 GCA_004794575.1 Lanistes nyassanus | reverse complement strand
ACTCAGCACTTTGGGTCATGGTACAGTATTGTGACAAGAAAATGCAAATTTCTTATCAAAATTTGTGTTTCTTTAACAATACTTACCATGACCCATCATAGACCCACCCTCCTCCCCGCTGATGGTTCTGTCTGGCAAGAGAAAGTCAGCTTAACCTGTCAGTGAGCTGTGCGCACGGGGAGCTCAGCGTGTGCGCCTGCGTGGAGGGGTCTTACCAGGGTTGCCTGGGTGGGTTTTTGTTTTTAGGGTGCGATTTGGGGATCGCCAAATGAGAATTTAGCACTTTGGGTCATGGTAAGTATTGTTAAAGAAACACAAATTCAGATAAGAAATTTGCATTTTTTACCTATCAAAATATTTTGCCATGATAAAAGCATTTTGCGGCAATAAATGTTCTAAAAAAATAATATATCACAGAGCTTAGCTGAAGTGTGTTTGTTAGCCATTGAGCATCCTAGATTTTTAGCCATAAAAGATATCTTTTGAGAAAAAAATATGAGGATATTAAGATATACTGAAGCAGTGAAGGGAAACTTCAGTCACTAAAGTATTGCATGATATCTGGTATGCAAGGTTTTTGGGTATTGAGGGCCATACATGTACATACACAACATGACAGGTGCTAGGGGAAAAAAGCCTCTAAAAATTTTGATCAAGGCATCTTTATGACTGTGGAGTTTTTCTTGCCCTTTGGAGCCAGTGCCAGTTGGTGTCATATTTAAATTATTCCCTCTCTGCAGCATTATTGAATGAAAACATATTTTCTATAGTAATGTCACTGGTACCCAATACATTATGCCACAAGAGACTTTTTCTTTGAAACCAGCAGTGACAGCCTGGCATTTTACAAGTCTGCATTTCTACTTATCAGGATAAAGAGGCATAAGGAATGCAATTATATTTGACTTTTTGATCCCTTGAATCTTTGTAGAATGTGTTTACTTTTATGACCCAAATCAGAGAAGTATTGGCTTTATCAAAGCTAAGCAGATCATTAGACTGGCTTGGAGCCAGAAAACAAAGTGGAATTTTGCCTATTTGAGAGAATCTAATATGATGCACAAAATTACATGTTATCACTGTAGCAGTAACAATGACTTAAAAATTGCATTAAGAAGATGCAAGAACAAAAAATATGTATATGTAGACTGCCATTGCTGATGGCCCAGGAGGTCGGGCTAGAGAACATACATGTATGTACAAGAATACACAACATTTTATACAACAATTTATACAAAAAGAATAGAAACATTTACCTCTAGTTTTACTTATTTGCCATGTAACTGGTTGCTGAATGCATCTGTGTGTCTCCATGCATGTGTCCATAATATCATATTGCAAAGAGGTAGTCAGGGTTAAATAATCAAGTAAATTCTTATTAGCCATAAAAATTTACACCGTAGAACATATTTTTTCAAAAATAGATGGGGACGACGATACCCTCAGCCGATCATCTATGGACCAAGTCTCCGCATCAGAACAATCGGTGTCTGGACCTATTTCCCCCTCCAAAACTGAAGGCAACAAAGTTGAGATCATGCGTCCACCAAAATTCCATTTTTGTGATGGTGAGTGGAAAGAGATTTATTTTCATTATATTTACCATGCTGATGAGTATAAGAAACTAGAAAGTCTTCAGTGTGTAAACTAATGTTATCAACACATCTCCATTTTTGTAGACAATGCTTTTCTGTTAATGATTATGTCATAAAGGGAAAGCCGGTTTATGGGATGAAAGAATATCAGTTAAATATTGGAAAATAAGCTCTTAAAAGAGGCCATATCAGGTTAATTTAAAAAAAAACTTTTTTTTTTACTTATCTCCATACTTTTTTTGCGTTGAAAACAAAAGATATTGTTTGCTTTTCACTAGATCTTGGTGAGCATCTTGAAGGAGAACAGCGCATTAATTTCCTCATGAGTAAAATGATTGAAATCCGAAAAGAGTATGCCCGAATTAAGGCTGAGATTGCTGCCATTGATCGAAGGAGAAAGCGTCATCGTCGTAAAGAAAAAGAGAGTAAGGAGATGCCTGTTAAAACCACAGTTACATCTTCTGTCTGTAGTGCGCGTGTGTGGGTGCATCCTATGAGAAAAGTGCATTGGCAGGTTTTAGGTGTAAAAATAACGTTATCAAAAAATAAACAGTTTATAAAACATTGCATTTCTATTAATATTTCAGTAATACAGAAGTATCTATTTTTAAATGTTCTAGAGATTTTAGTTCAATATTAGAAAATAACCTCTTAACAGATGTAATGTTTTCCCTTCCATCTAGGTTCTCAGGCATCTCAAGGCGAAACAGAGAGAGAGATTTCCTGAAAGTGGCTTGGTAACGTGTGGAGAGAGGATTCCACAGCTGACAGAACGTGTTACCCCTACAAGTGGTGGTTAACCTCATTAGTCACTATGAAAGCTAACTTAAATTTCATCTCCTCACATCTCATTCCCATTGCCAGGCTAGCAGAGCAATGTTGTTATGTAAGAGAAGCCTTTTATATGTATTGTTGTATATACATTGATTCTCAGTGTGGATCAGGAGCATGGTTTTTAAGGAAATGTTGACAAGCAGAGGTTATTGGCCATGTTTCAGAATAGATCATGCAAACATTGCACGCAGAAGTTGCAAGAATGTGGGTGACTGCTTTTTGAGAAACTCTGAAACAGTGTGTGTAACTTCTCGAGGGAGTGTGCTGTTGAGGAATCTGATTCATGAAAGTATTCATGAAGCAGTGTATGCTTATGTGAGACAATGTGCATGTATATTCTGATGCAAACTCTTCAGGAAAAAAAGCTGTGATAGTTTCCTCTTGCACCCTTAAAAATTGTTTCTTGGGTTCTTTTATGTTAAACATGGTTTAGGGAAATAGAATTGTATCAGAAAGTTCCGAAGTATTTTATTCATGTCCCTGTCTTTTGAGAGCACATCTAAGGAGAATACGAGCAAAAGATCAGCCCAGGTGTCCCAATCATGGCTTCACTCTTTCCAACAGTCACCAGTTTCCTCTTTGTGCTTCATGCCTTTTGATCACAGGAAGAATCGAGGCATTTGCAGGAACAGACAGATAAGCATGCAGAAGATAAACATGGCACCACACCAAGTTTGTTTCTGAAAATGACAGCAGCATCATAATCATCTGTGCATCAGTCTGCAACATGATACCCAATTTTGCTGTGGGCGTTTTGCAAGTTTTAGAAGTACACTGTGAATGAAGTTTCAGCATCACCAGAACTTGCTTGTGGCTGAAACAGTATGTGGGCTGCCTTGTGGACCGGAAGTCTTCTAAAAGTACAGAGATTTCTAAAAGATAAAAACGTGGAAGGATATTTCGATTCCTTCAGCACCCAGAGCAAAAGGGAAGTGTTGTTGATGCCACCAAAGTGTCAATCTCGTTAAGAACAGATAAAGCCTTAATGGAAGTGCTGTGATGCCTCCTTGGTTCTTGTTGCCGTTTTCCAGGAAAATGTGCACAATAAAGAAATGTTGTCATGCTTCCGCTTACCATGGTGGAGAATCCTTGGCACCAGCAGGATAAGTTTACTTTTTCAACCTGCCTCACTGCAGGAACTGCTGCATTCTTGCTGGAGATATGCTGTCTGATCTAGAACATTGCAGAGGCCTCATCATATCCCGTTTTCTGTTAGCACCAGGGCCAAGACACTGTTTATTATAGAAGCATTTTAGAAATTTTGTTGGATTTTAAAATGTCAAGAACTTTTTAAAACTGATTTCTTGGCATATGAATGATGCTCACTTTCAAAAAAAAAATCTACAGTTGACCAGTTCCAGTCCTGTAGTTTTGATCTTAGTAACTGACAGTCCCTTTGGAAAAAAAAAGCCTGCCCCGATTGCAAGGACTACTAAACAGGCTTACAGAATGCTAAATACAGACTGTAAACCAGCTGAAACCAAATGATATATTTTTTAAAAAATTACTCATACGTTTGTTAATCTGTTGTAGTTTTGATCTTGAAAGGGGTTGGGGGTGGGTGGGTTATACACAGCCTGAAGAACAAGTTTACAGCATTATGAGCTTGTGTTTTGGGGTGACGTGTGTGCAGTTTGCTTGTGGTCAGTTTGATAGACTTCGAGGGTCAACACTGCTCTGCTTGCTACAAGCCTGTAGTATTGAGGTAACAATTTATCTGCTGTCCAACTTTCAAGTCACATGTTGTATGTGCACCATCAATCACTGAAGCTACATATAGTCTGATCGGAAATTGTCATGCAACAAGTCTGTCAGTACTGGAATCTCTCGTAACTTGAGCTAGTAGCTGGTCTCGGTGCTCAACATTTAGACAAACATTTATGGCACAAACTTTCATCATTACAACAGATGGAGTACACCGTCTAATTTATATTTTCCTAGATGCTTTTTGCATCTGAATAATTGGTTGTAGAATGAGAGAAGGTTATCAACTGTACTTAATTGAAATTATTTTCACATGAACTTTTCACTTTGACAAATCAAAATATTCTACAGTACATGTAAATGTTTTAGCTTACCTTTCAGCAGTTAAAACTTTAATTTTATCCCAGACGCCAAGTACTCTACAGCACAACTGTTTGGGCAGGTGGGAGTTCCAGGAAATAATATGCAGACTGGGTGTCAGTATTTTTGTCAGTATTATGAATAGGGCAACAGTGTGCAGACTGCAAGATTGTCAGTTAACATGGAAAAATCACTCGTTAGGACTAAAACCCCTAAGTCGCTTAGTAAATGCATGTCTGACATGCATACCTTTGAATATTACGTTTTCAGTGATGTGTTTGGCAAAGCCATTCTATGCTGTTGGTATATTAATGATCATGTTAATGAAAGGTGATTGGTAGTACCATTATTGGTCTCAGTATGAATCGTAACGCATGTCTTCTGTCTCAACAGAACAATATCACGTTGAGAGATGTCTTGTCATACTTTTTCATACTGACAATAAATCCTGAACAGAACTTGGCCTGTAATGTCCTTCGTGCGAAACCTTGTTCAGTTTCATGTGCCTTTTGGTGGAGTGTTTTCACAGGTTATAGGAATGATGCAGAAATTTTTAACAAGGTAGTCTTTCGGTGAAACTGCCAGTGAGTCAAATGCTCATTAAATTTAAAATCTGATAACTATGATCAAATAAATCTGGGAGTTCAACATACAATGAATGTTTGACAGTGTGTCTGGTTAAGAACCTTCTGGTACAAGCATCAAAACTAACCAAGAGTAGCTGTAAGAATATCCTAAGTACTGCAAAACTGGTAACGGCTATACAAATGCTCACTGAAACCATAAAAATTAAAAAAATTCCTGAGCAAAACACATGAACAAGTTCATCATCCTTTTAAATCATAAAATAACCTTCAGCATACAGGGAGCAGACGGCGTTACTAAAGACTATTATGTTGAGCACCACAGAAAAACATGGTACACAGGCCAGAACTAAATCATTGCGATAACTTGTCAATCTAAAATTCATTTTTTGTTTCGCTGCATTCAATTTATGATCAGCATTAGGGACAGTAAGGGCAGTTTCACTCATCCAAGACAAAAACCCAGAAGTGTGTGCATTTAAGTTAAAAACGGAACTGAGCGAAGCTAAATTAAACGACAGATGGCACAACTGACAGTGTCGGGACATTACCCCTTCATCAGGACAAGCGACTAATGCCCCAAAACTGTCAATTGTGTTGTCTTATCGTTTCATTTAGCTTCACTCAGTTCAATTTTTAATAAAGAACAAATGAGGACCAGCACTTAAATTATTGTAAGATAACTCCAACAAAGGTACTGGCAGCGATCTACATAGCGTGTTTGTGTACGATAAGCTCCCTTGGGCACGTGTCTGCATATGGCTATGTATAGCGCTGCCAGTACCTTTGTTGGAGTTATCTTAGTTCCATTTTTATTAACTTAGATTTATCTCCAAGTGGCAGCCAGTTGTTCCTTTTCATTCTTGTTTGCATTTAATCATTCAACATAAAACGTGCAAAATGAATCCAAACTTTTCCCACCTATCTGGGAAATTTCCCAGATGAACTGCACCTTGCAGCACAAGCAGTGTGGGTTTTTTTCTGAAATACAAGGTATACCAACAAAAATCTGAGGATATAAAAATGCAATCTGAAATATTTGATTATTTACAATGCATACCCTAAATACCAATTTTAACAAAATACAGCACATTTCATTAGTATGCATGCCCTTCAGACCAAAATTCAGTAGCTATTGGTGAATCATGCTTAGATAAGACAAACTCGAAAGGGGGCATGTATACAATGTAATCTGATTACAAAACAAATCATTCTTATAACTGATTATGGTTTATAAGCGAAATGCAGTGAACTGCATGAAATTAAATGCTAACAGTCTTTAATAAATATATTACCATGTGGACAACAACATGCAACTACTGCCACAAACATAATCCTGCTACACTCAAAAATCAATAATTTCTGTTCTCTAGATCAGCAGAAGATATAAGAGAATGTGTTATTCATGATTTCCAAATAAAGCAGATGATGAAACGATTAACAAATCTAAAAATACTGCTTGATTTCAAGGGCAATGCCAAACATGGGAAGTCATGACAGTTAGTTGCTGGTTGTCTGCACCATGTTCACGGGATTAAGAATCTCAATCCAGTAGCCATCTGGGTCTTTAATGAATGCCAGACCTTTCATTTTACCTGGAACACACAGCATGAGGATAAGAAATTATTCTAATAGGCAGCAATTAAACTTATTGTGCCACTCAACAATGCCAGAATTTATAAGTGGAATCTTCAAGATGCATTCTGAACAGGATTACGAAATATTTAGACATGTACATCTAAAACTTTTTGTTGATGAATAGTTTAAAGTATAGCTTTCTGGTGGGCGGGGCGCCGGAGATTGCCGAAAACTTAGCAGGGAGCACAGCGGCCACAGTGACTTCATCCACAGAAGGACAAGCTAGGCGTACTGTTGTTTAGTTTAGAAACACACGTGCTGTCTAGCTCAAGACACCGATCGCCACAACAAACGCAATGAAAACACGACGCACTGATAGATTTTTCGTTTTCGATGTTAAAATGTAGTAGTGACAGATCAGAACTCCCTGATAGAAAAGTAGAGGGTTTACAGCATAGATGTTAATAAAATATTTGAATCTGTGTGCTTTCATTAATGGAAATTTCGTATCCAGAAGCTTCACTTTAAGTGCAAACAGTAACTTGGACTTTTTCACGCAAACATTTATGGCCTTTGATCAATTTTTACCTCTCTTAAGATTCATGTAGAAAATATGCAGAAAATGCTGTTGTTGGCAGATGATGCTCAGGTAAAGCATATGGTAAGTGATCAATTTTAATTACATTCTACATAAACCAAATTTCATAACAGCAATCTTTTTTATTTTAAACTTTTCATCTAAAACTGCAAATCCTACACAGTAACTCAAGAAGCATACACTCACTTGCATGTGCACACAAACACATGCACACATGCATGCACACACACAACCCTGAAGACACTAGTATGCACAATCTCCCTGCTTCCCCCATCCTGTGGAAATGCAGAAAGGACAAGACGAAATGGGCTACGACAGAGAGAACTTTAAAAGAAGAACTTTAAAAAATAAGTGTTCCAAAGAATAGCAGTTCCACTGGGCTAACGTAGTTCCAATCTCAACTTTATATCTTTGTTTCTTCATATTGTATTGTCCAGACCACCGCATTCAAGATTTACAGAAGTTGAATAAAAAAATATTCATCTGGAATTGAATGCCTAAGCAAATAGATCAACCAAATAAGGAAGATGCAGGGAAGGATTATGGAAGGGAAGCAAAACTAAAAGCACGAAAATTACATGGATTAGCAGGGTGCATTACACAGTACAATTAAACTTCACACTACTATGGCTTGGAAAGGTAATTTAGCAGCTAATGTAGTTTTGTTACTGTATTAAACCAGAAACATCAGAATCAGTATTTATAAAGCCACGCATTTTAACAAAAAAGTTCAATTGTTAAACATCACTGTTATAAACTGGATTCAAAATAGGTTGTACAACTTCTAAAGTGAGTCCGGAAATTTCCATATCCAAATTTAACTCAAATTTGAATATGGAATCATGACAACCTTTACTCCATAGATGGTTTTAAAATATAAAAGAAAAACAAGTGACTGCCGCTTGGAAGGTAAGCCCAAATTAAATGTAAAACAAGGGAACTGTACCAAGCTAGAAAAGGGACAAAGACGAAGACAATCTACATGTTTCGGGGCACTACCCCTTCATCAGGACACAAAAACGACGAAAAAATGAAAAGGAAAAAGACTTATCTGCAGTAGATGTGGCGCGTTGGCTGCAAGGCAGGAGAATGACTGAGGGACAGTGAGTGAGAAAGGTTAAAAAGAGGGGCAGCCAATCGCAAGGTGGGTAGGAAAGGACAGAGAAGGGTGGGGGTGGAGAGTGGGCAGGGGAGAGAGAAAGAGAAAGCAGCGCGGGTAAGGGGGCGTCGGTGAGAGAGAGAGAGTGGGAAGGAGGTGAGAGAAAAAGTTAGAGACGGAGGGGTGAAGGGGTTAAGGGAAGGGAGGGGGAGGGTCAGTGTTTGAGGTTGAGTCCATGAGGTGCCATGGTACCGAAATGGGTAATGAAGTAGGTCAATGGAGTCGCCCTTCATTTTCCAGATACCACAGACCCTCATGTTGTCAGCTGTGTGTGAGGGTGTGCTGAAGTGACGTGCAACTGGTGTGTTTCTGCGGTGTTTAGTGTCGGCTAGATGTTCTGTGAAGCGGGTGTTGAGAGTGCGTTCTGTCTCCCCGATGTAGAACAGGGTGGGACATAGGGTGCATGTGATGGCGTAGACGATGTTGCTGTTGGTGCAGGTGAAGTTGCGTTTGATGACAAAGGTGGTGTTGGGTGTGTGGAGTGTTGTGGCGTTATTCAGGTAGGGGCAAGTGTGGCAGTGGGGGACATTGCACGGGGTGGAGCCGCAAGAAGTGGGGAGGGAGGTAGTCAGTTTTAGTTTAGAGTGTACTAGAAGGTCTCGCAGGTTCTTATCCCGCCGAGAAGCTAGGAGGGGGAGTTTTTTGAAGTCGGGTTCAGATTTGGACAACAGGTGCCAGTTGGAAAGGAGGATCCTACGCACTGGGAGGTTGTGGGGGTGGTGGGTCAGTACAGCGATCGGCCTTGGTTCTGTGTGTCTGTGGTGGTGGGAGGGTTGTAGTGTAAGTGCGCGTGGTGTGNNTCTAGCAGTGTGTAGAAGTCTGGAGGGATAGTTGCGGGCGAGGAAAAAGTCTACCATTCTGTCGGATTGTTCATGGAAGTCAGTGTCATCAGAGCATAATCTACGGAGTCTCAGGAACTGCGAGTAGGGTATGCTGTGCAGGGTGGAGGGTGGGTGAGATGAGTGGAAATCAAGGTAGGAGTGTGAGTCCGTAGGTTTTAGTAAAAGTAGTTAAAGATCATTAGAATCAACCAGAGTAAACAAACAGTATTATGTAAGACCTTAAATACACTGGAACAAGCAACTCCCTCAAGCCATGATGGCAATCGATAGGTTATCAACACCTCATGCTTTTATTTCAATAATGTTAATAATAAAGCTATCAACAGATAAAGTCATAAACAAGATATACTCCTACCTCCATCGGGTTTCTTGACAAACGGAACACCAAGGGATTCAAATCGCTCGCAGGCTTTGTACACATCTGGCACTACAATGCCAATATGACCTGCATTTAAAAAAAATATGATTGTTGACTTTATGCTCCCTAAAGCAAAATAAATCATCAGGTGTTAAAAATGCACTGCAACCAACTCACTGACAATCTAGCTACAAAAGCTTGCAGCCAATGGTACATATACTGAAGTTAAAAAAATTGCTTTCAATTTAAAATACCCTGACAGTATACACCATTAGAACATCCTGCCATGTCAGCTTTTCCTACTAGAATGTTTTTTTAAATGCTTCAACAAAACCAGTAAGTGCAATGCTTAATCTTAAAGAAATCAATAAAAGGTGAATTCTCCTACATAAAATTAACTTTAGTAGAGTTAAAAATGAGTTGTACTTGGTGTATTCCTGTCCAGTGAAGAGACTGCATAGATAATACTTAATACCATACCACTGTCTGTTGTGTGGACAACATGAGCAAATAACTCATGCATCAGCAGTGAGTGCCCAGCCCCAGCCCTCATGAAATGCCACGCATGTGCCTGTAGCATTCATATTCTTTTGTATCGAAGTGCTTGTGTATGTGTAGAACCTATTTCTAATTCTGCATAGAAGAACTTGGCTTTTAAAGCAGTTGGTACTGGCCACTATCTGATGAATTCTGAAATGTATAAGGGCTGATGGCAGAGGATGAACATACTTCCTTGTGTAACAGGGTCGAGCGGTAGCGGGTCTGTTACTTTCTTAATTGTGGAAATGGCTCTATCATCCCTCCACTCTGGACACAGCAACACAAGACGTCCTCACAGCTACATGGAAACTTTTATTTTCCCTCACGTCACTGTGAGAGCACAGCAGCTAAAGAAAGACGAGCGACTGACTCGAAGCTCGCACTCTGAATGAATGCACTACTCCAATCAACTCTGACTGAACTGGTCGCGTCTCGCTCTTGTTACCCACGCTCCCCGCACATTGTCGCTGACCTTTCGCTCTCTTTACCCAAGCTCCTCGCACACTGTCGCTGACCTTTCGCCCTTGCCTCCCGCCGAGATGCTGGGTCCCCCCTTGTTCTAGAGCGACCCTGACCCCCTTATGACTCTAAGTTGCCCTACCCTTCACTGGGGAAGCCTGGTCGCACCTAGATTACGTCAAAGGGTTACGGTGGCCTCGGACAGTGAGTCCTTGGCCCTTCCCCGCACAGATACCCTTTGTTTCCCACTCTTGAGTAACAGACGACCAGTAAGGTGCATGATGCTACTATCCACGCCATGCCGGCTATGAAGAGTTCAGGGGTCGACAGGCTGGGCGCCCGGGGGTTACATAATCACCAGCCGGCTACACTTGTAACTGATTTGCCAAACACTATGTTAGCACAGAACGAAAATTAGCATGCAAAAAGTAACAGTACTGCTAAGAAACATATCACTTGGACAGAGTAAGGCCAGGGCCTCCTGAAGACATGATCACTGGAAGCAGTCCATTCCATGGACACTCCTCTAGATGGCCCCACATCCATCAATCCAGGACTTTACACAATGGTCAGTGTTCCCTCCCGACACTGGCCACAGAAAGCAGAATCAGGAAGATCCATGCCCACCAAGCATGCCCCAAAGTGTCTTTAAATGCTGATACATCAGCATCTTTGCTTGCATGCCTGGTTTCATTTCAAAGAACAGACTACCACAGATAGGGGTCCACAGCTGTTTGTCCTCAGGTGGCAGAAATGCATGTCTACCCAGTCCAGTCTCTGTGTGTGTACCTTGACAGAATGCAAGATCACAGACCTCCTGAAGAGACCTTTTTAACAGAGAGACTGGGAGCTCACATCACCATGATCATTTCAATATGAATGCAAAAGATCACCAAGGATGCTTATGCGACCACCAGCTGAAAGGAAAAAAAAAACTGTGTTCGTTTAACTTCAAGTTTAAAACTGTCCAGTAGTCTGCAGGGAAAATGGATTCCTCGGTCTGAAAGACAAAATATGGGGAATGGCAAATCAAAAGTCATGCATGGCGCAAGATTTTATCGCCTACACAGAAAAGAGATAAATAATAAAGAACAAATGAGGACCGAGCGCTATAAATCATCAAATGATAACCCCAACAAAGTACTGGCAGCGCTCAACACAACCGTTTGCTGACGTATGTGACAAAGGGAGCTTACCATACCCAAACACGTAGCAAAGAGAGAGTCGAAAGTAAGGAACATGGCAGATCTTCAAAAAAGATCTGCCATCCCTTTCTTTTAAATGATTCACTGTATGCACACGTGGTACACCGAGGGCTAGCTGTGTGAAGACTAGGGTCGTTTAAAAGAAAGGGATGGCAGATCTTTTTTGAAGATCTGCCATGTTCCTTACTTTCGACTCTCTCTTTGCTACGTGTCTGGGTACGGTAAGCTCCCGTCGTCACATATGTCAGCATACAGTTGTGTTGAGCGCTGCCAGTACTTTGTTGGGGTTAGAAAAGAGATACTCAAAAAGGTCTGCCAACTGCAATGAGCATAATATCAACTTCCACATTGTGGCCATTAACCCAGCAATAAAAACTCTCAATTGCCATTATTCACCCTTACAAACTTATTTCTGTGAAGATGTGTTCCACCACTGCACTTGTAAACTTCAAATGCCCACAAGCCTGCACAGCTTGAAGGTATGCAGGTTAGTTTTTTGAGCCCAGGCTGTCTCATTCCTGTCCCCAGCTGTTATACCAGAAAAATATTGGTTCTTTAAATAAGCTACCACTGGGGAACTGTCTCAAGAATCATCATATGGTGACTGCTGAGTTGCTTGGCCCAGCAGCAGCAGCAACCTGTACACTGTGGGAAGCTCCAGTTTGTTGATTTTCCAGTGTCACTATCAGTGTCTATGTGCAGAGACTGACATGAAGTCTGCCAGCAGATGAACACTCCATCTAACATGACAGTCAACTGCACACCAAGGGAGGTAAGGCAGTGGGGGGGGGGCGGAGAGATAGCCCCTGCTTTCACCACATCTATTCACAGTCCAAGGTATGAGGGCCATGTGAAAGTTCCAGTTTAACAAGGAAAAAAAACCCTTCCATGCTTTCCATTCACAGTCCAAGGTATGAGGGCCATGTGAAAGTTCCAGTTTAACAAGGAAAAAAAACCCTTCCATGCTTTCCATCCCTCATCCCACATTTGGGGCAAGATCTACTGAAGAGATTGCACTTGGCACAGGAACAACCCTTTGACAATGCCTTGGGGTGTGGTGGCGAAGACAGCAAGAATCTGTGGAACATTTCCTTTCATTCTGCCCACTCCAGGTGCAGGAAGCCACATCAGATTTTTTTAGTTAAAACGTGCATGCTTGTCTCGAGCAGTCATGGAATTTATTTTAAGACTACCTACCCCTAGCTGCTGACATAAGTAAATACATAATCCCTGTTATCATCGTCACTGCAAGAAGAGGCCATCTCTCCCCTTTATCCCCAGGGGTGGAGCTGACCAGGAAGTCGCACACATTCTCATCTTTGCTGTAAAAGTACTTCCTGGTCATCATGAAATACAGACAGAAGGGATGGAATGAAATGCAAAAAGCGGTCTGTATAGAAGCAATCACTCTTATAGTTTATCCTTACCAAATCCTCTGGGATCTGCATTACTGTGATAGGGTTCCCCTTCCTGGTCATCATGAAATACAGACAGAAGGGATGGAGTGGGATGCAAAAAGCGGTCTGTATAGAAGCAATTAATCTTATAGTATCTTATATGATCTTATACAATCAAACATATACTTACCAAACCCTCTGGGATCTGTGTTACCGTTGTGGTAGGGTTCCCCTTCCTTCTTCTCTGTGCCCCAGTTACTGCGCATGAAAAAGCAAAGATCGAAAAGTACATCTGTATGTGTTTACAGAGACAACAGTATTGAAGATAACTGAGTGCATGTGGAAATCTTTAATCTGGGTGTAACCTTTTACTTACACACACACACACACACAAATACAACCCAAGCAGTTGGTGAGGGTATGAACTTTAATCTGTCATTTCATAATATTGAGAACACACAGAAATAGATACGCATGTGAGTAGGAGCTAAAAACGTTGCTTGGAGTCTAATGATATGCACTACATCAGGAAGGTACCACAAACTTTCTGGACTCCCCTTCACACACATCCACCATTGTTTTCAAAGCTTCAGACCACTCGTCTCCGTTAATCCCAACTGCCACATCTCCCTCTTCACTGGCCATCCGCGAGAAAAAAAAAACCTCCACCCTGCTCCTCTACCGTGTCCCTCACATAACCTCCCATACCCTTCCTTCCCTTATCACTACCCTCCCTGCAGGTGGCCTCCAGACCTCGACCACTTGACTGACCGCTCCCTCAGAGAAAGAATACTTCACATGAAATCCATACAATGACTATTTATAAATGAATGAAAATACAGTGTGGTGTGAAGATGCGCATGCAACTTCACAGTTAGATGCAAACATAATGCACAAACAAGCACTCAACTTCCGATAACAGCAAAAGAAATTAACATGTAACTAACTGTGTGAGTTCCAAAGTTGCAGGAGTGGAGAAACAAAACTTTGTAGCTTCTTTCTCATCCTTTGGAACTAAAGCTGGGTCTACATAAGCCATAAAGTAGAGAGAAAAGTCCATGCCTGGGAAATCAAATTTCTTCAGCAGGCTGTGAAAGAAAGAACAAACTGGATGCACACTTATCAGTTCTGATTATCTATAAAACCATTCAGAAAAATTAACAACAAAAACACTAAAGTAGAATACTTGGAGTTTATGACAGTGCTGCTGCTGTTGTTGTTACAGTCATCATTTAAACACTATGGCAGATATTTATAATTATATGGCAAGTCTAGCCTAACCATATGGATAACACCAATAAGGTGTTACGGGTATGACTCTACCTTCTTTGTGGCATACGGGAAAGCTGATGTTTGAATGTTTGTTTTTATTCCATCCCTGGAAATTTGTATCTGGTAGTAAACTGTATCCAGTCCACTGAAATACAGTTTCCACTTATGAGAATCTTGAGAAGTGCAGCATGTCTATTTAGCTGCCCAATTTTTATCATCACACACAAAATATTCACTGCACTCACGTCATTCCCATCACTCTTGTGTAGAAATCAAGAGATCTCACGGGGTCTTTAATCCTCAGCATTGTCTGCTGCAGGAAGAAACCCTAGACAGAAATACATCAGATGATTCCAATATAAATGATATATTTATGTCTATGCAAAAAAATCTACAAACGTTTAACAACTAAAACTATTAGGTACATGACCAAAAATTTCATATTTTTAAAAAGTAACATATATCACTTTAAAGAGCTTAAAAATACAACCAAAGTTATATAAAATTTATTAAAATAGGCCAAAAATTAATGAAGTTATGATTTTTTTCTTTGCTTTAATTTTGTCCCCTTTTTTTACGTCCAGGAAACAGACATTTTGAGTGCTAAATGCTCATAACTTCTACAGATCTTCATTAATATTTAAAAATAAGATATCAATGGAAAGCTTAAAACCTCAGCACTACAATAAAAGGAATGATAATTGGTTTTACTGATTTATTTTGATTTTAATACTTTAAGTTATACACTTAAGTGTACATGAAAAAAATAAATTGTACATAGCATACAAGACTAAATATGTAAAAATATTACATGATTTGGAGCTTAAAAAAGGAAAATAAGTTTCAGTTTTATCAGTTATATTATTATCATTATTATAAATATTATTTTGAAGGGGATCATCTGGCGGAAGCAAATAATGTTGCAGCTCTTTAATTTCCCTATGTGTATCTGTATGTTAATAAACTTTTTTCTTTTAAACTACTATATCATCATGTTCAACAAGAAATAAAAATGCAAATTTGGAAATCCTATTTTACTGCCTAAATATTTAAAACAAAGCACAGAAATTGTATATACTAATATAGTGACTTTTATTAACTGGGTCCCTGAAAAAAAACGTAAACCAAGCCCGCTAGAGTGGGGGGGGGGGGTGTATGTGTGTGTGTGTGTGGGGTCGAATCCTTTGTTGTCCCCTAATGGATTTATTGGAACCCTTCTATTGGATTTGGTAGCAATGCTGACAGCCGTGTTTCGAACATGTAGACAATCCAGAAATCATTCCTTACAGTGGTACAGTCGTAGTAATTGATAAAACTACAGGGGACAGATCTAATCCAGGCTGCTGGTTAAGGTCCAGAGACAGCTTGCATAAGAGGCGGAAACAGAAAAAAATTTCAGTAGCACTGACCTGCTTCACTACAGAAAGCCCTAAATTAAGAATAATGCCTATAGATCCTGAGTCGTTTTAATCTCAGCGGATTGCAGAACTTCAAGAAAGTATACTTTTTTACTATCACAGAAACTTCGCTCGCACTGACTGAAAACGTCTCTGTAATGTCGGCTGTTCCACACTCTCACTCTGACAACGAACTTTAAGAAATACCTCACGCTTGTAATCATTTTGCAGCTTATTGGTATCATCCATGACATAAGGTCGATTGTCCATGCTTTCGAACTATAAAGCATGCATTTGATTTGACGGGGCTAGTAGGAACCGGAATGCACATGCAGGCGTACACACAACTACTGCTGTGCTAGTAACTGCGCCTGCGAGTCATCCACAAAATTAAGATGAGGAGTAAAGTATGAACCAAATTATCTTGTTCGCAATGCTGAAATCCTGTGCAACTGTGCTCATACTTCTGACATTTTCACTAAAACACTCGCCTCTGTATCTGGAGGTGGAGGCGAAGTTGCCAACATTGGATTTTCGTTGCTCAGCGGCTCTGCCATTTTTATTTTTTTAAGAACATGCGACGATCGAGATGTGTTCCTGCAAACTTGTCAACACCGCAGATACGCCCCAGAGTTTATCCGGTGTGCTAAAAACCTCTCATGTATAAAAATAATAGCACACATAAAGAATAACTCACTCCCATTTTATACCTCAGAAATTGTGACCAAAAAACCCCTAGTTATCTACATGTAAACAGCAAGGGGAGTAATGACGTGTTTTTGGATAGCTCTAGACCCAGCACCGAGCACTGTGCGGAGAGAACAATAATAAGTGCATCGCAAAGTTACAAAAACAATTTATGGTTTGTGAGCTATTGTAACATTCTAAAATTAAGATCAAGACTAATATGAAACAATGAAGTTTGACAACTTTATAGTTTGAGCACAACCTATCTTTACGTGGTGTGCGTGAAAGCATATAAGCTGAGGTAAAACTAAATGTTACATCACAAACATTTCCTATGTCATTTACTATGATTGTTTTCTGCCCAATTCAGAAATAATCTATAAATTATAAACTATCAATATAAGCTGCTGTAACATTTATTTCAAACTATTTTAAAGACTAATAAGACAAACGAAAAATCTGATAGGATGCTTTGTTTACACTGCTGTAAGCCATTGGCCTTGGGCTGTCTGCACAAGAAACCAGCAGCGGTGGACCATGGCTGCAATAGGCATATTATAGATACTGGATGTCATTGGAGGGAGTGATCCCCTCAGATTATTCCCCCACCCCACCCCAATTAAGTGTCAATCGGTTAACAATACACATCAACAATTACCTTTTTCCCCCTTAAACAAATACTGACCCCGGTATCATAATTGTACACAAGCAAAGGTGCATATCACCCCAGTACTACTCATTATGAAGCCGAAACTCCCCATTCTCCAGCATTCAATTACCAGTCTTTTCCTTTCCAAATGAGCAGCCATGCACACACAGCTATAATCTTTTAATTTGCAGTGACAAAGCAATTTGCAGATATCACTTACAAAACAATTTGCTGTTGTTCATTATATTGATGTTAACCATAATTTAAAATATTATCATTCTTCCCTGTTTCATTTGGCATTTACAAATTGTTCTAAATCATTTTATGGTATATCATTAAAGGGTTTTCAAGAAAATATGCAGCTATTTGATTACTTTTTCATAAATATTTGTTTAAACAGTGTTTTGCTGAAAGGGTTGTTATCAGATTTTCTGACCAAGGCACCCCAAGGAAACACAATACGATTAGAAAGCACTATGGTACTATGCTTGACCCATCTTGTACAGCAATCAAAAACAGCAGTGGTTCAAAGACACAGTCTTGCTGCAATCAGTTTTATGGAACAGCCTTGCACCTTAGCATAATTAAATCCTTAAATTTCTTGACTTTTTGGCAGTGCACACTAAGAACTTAGTCCATAAAAGTTAGTGATCATCACCATATTTTCTGAATACAGCCAAAGTGGAGCTTTTCAGGAACTAATGTGATTTATTCTGAATAGTGAATGAGAAAGTGATGCAAAGCTTTAGCTGTACCAAAAGCTGTCATTCTGGAGCCGAGCAGTCAAGATGCCGATTGTTTTTGTTCTCAGTCTACCAGTTTGTGCTTGCAAGAATTGTGCATGTAAATAATTACACTTATGCGTGGTCTCAACTGGCAGCCATAAAGGACAGAAACAGCATATGTCTGAAGCTACAGGCATTACACACCACGACCACATGCAGAAGACAATAAGCCACAAGGTCACTTTCTATTATCTCTAGGGTTAGGGGAAAAAAAGTACTGGCACAGCATCCAAGCAGCATTGAACCAAGATGATATTTACGAAGATTTTGAAGGCACCTACATGTAGATAATTTTTGATGTGCCATTTACCATTTTGTTAATTCAAGTATAACCTCGACTCTCTGACAGCTCTAACCTTACTATAATGTTTTATGACAACGCACAAACGTGGGTAACATTAACTTTTAACCTGCTACTTACAATGTACATGCATGTGCATCATATTTGAGCTCCCCTGTTATTACCATAAAAATGTCCAAGATAATTTGCAGCAAAACACAAGCTAACAAGCATGACATGGAAACAAACGTCAGTTTTTGAAACCTTCATACTGAGTGGGAGAACAAAATTCCAAATAGGACATTTATGCATATTATAAAGGTCAGTCTGGGACTATTTTAACAATTATTAACAGACATGGACCATATAACAAAATGAACATGACACTGTCAGTAATTGTTAAATGGCTTCTTGTCCATTTTAATTTTATAACAGTCGTTTTATTTATACAATTTTTGCAACATAGTGAATTCTTAATGCATAAGCCTAAGCAGTCTAAAACTAAATACAGCCAGCAGTAACAATGCAGCCATTAAAATCTACTATACATTTAAAGTTCAAGCTGTACAGAATATACATCTGTAAGTGAAGGCTTAACAGAAAAAATGAAGTTCTTTTCCAGCTTTTTTAAGTAACAGTAACTCTGTCTCATATTTCTTATTTTGGCAATTCATCAAGCACACTGTGGGCTGAGAGAAATTTGTATATGCTTTTCTTCCTCCTTTTGGTAAATTCTGTCACAAAAGCTGTCTATTTGTGTGAAATGGACACAAAACTCAATCAGCATCTGAATAATAATAGTCCTGCTCTTCATCTTCATCACTGGCATTGGTCTCAGTAATGGTGAACAGTTCTGAGACTCTTGGCCTATCAAAAAGACATTTCGCTGGGGATTGCTCTGGTACATTTGCAGCAGCCGGCCGGATGGACAAGTCTGTTTGCTTCTGGTAAAAGATGGATAAAAGACAAGTTTCCACAGGTTTCAAAACTACAAATTCTCTGACACTTAAAATCAAAGACAACAAATTAAGAAGGCTTAAACTTAGCCGTAACATAGCATTGCCATTTCTTTTTACAAACTTAGCCCATAAATGATGAAAAACATTTAGCAATAATTAACTTCATTCACATCTTTATAAAAATACAATTCTGAAAACATACAAAACATACCTGGTGAGGAAAAACTCTAGCAAGCCGGCGTCTATTCTTCTGCATGCGAAAAACATACTGATCAGCTGCTTTCCTGCAAATAAAAATGGCAGATAAAAACATTTACAAAAGCTTCACAGCTTCAAACAAAGGTAATCATGCCTCCACATAAGCACTCACACACACACACCCACATCTACATGCACAAATGTGCTGTACATTTTGGGGGATGTTTTCTGGATTGGTTTTTTTTTTGGCAGTTATTTTTCTTTCACTGACATGGGCATACCTGCGAGTGCTGCCTTTCTCTATAAGTGGTGAGAAGACACCACTCACGCTGGGAGTTTTACGAGTTGAAGCTGGAGTTTTGCTGAAGAAACCTTTGCTTTTGCGTAAGCCATCAGCACAGGGAGTCAGGAAATTTGGATTTTTACCAAACACTTCTTCATCTGTTTTTCCAAAGTCTATCATAGGTACCTGAATGGCAAATTTTCATCATTTTCACTAGATTAAAACAATTTTTAGAGTAAATTATCAAAAAACTTTTTCACTTCAGAGAAAAAAAGAAACAAATTTACTTTTCATACTTTATATGCTGTCTTATACATGTGCACACACACACACACACATATACACACGCAAGCTTTAATTAATGTTCTTTCCAACAGGTAGATTTACTAATTTTTGTTAACCACCATATACATAACTGTGTACATCCACACACACACACAAACAAACACAGAATGATTTCAAAATACATATATCCAGTGAGACACACCTTCCTCTTACTCATGTGCCTAAAGGGGGTAGACTGAAAGAGGTCATCATTTGTATTATGAGAATCATGCTCAAGTATAGCTCGCAGTTCTTGCTTTCTCTTCAGGGTGCCCTTGGTGGCTTGCAACACTGGGACAGTCCCACCTGCAGAATTAACCACATACAAGTACAATTTGTCTCCATCAGGATAACAAGAATGTTCCCCAAATCCAGACCTGTGTGCTCCCAAAGTGTGTTTGGAGTATTCCTTAGAAAAAAAGGAGTATTTTTATATGATTTAGAGTACATGTATTTCTGCCAGAATGGGCTCTTTTGACTTCTACATTTCCCAGTAACCCAAATGGGCGAACGAAAAATCTTTCACAGTATCAGCACCTGGCGCAGTGGGAGTCCAACTTGTTATGCTGAATTCCATCTTCATGTATTTTTCAGAAACACTCAGTATAATCGCAGCTTTTTTCTTCAAAGATGCGCCAGAATCATGTAGCTTTCAGTTGGGCAAGGAAATGGGGCATCCAACACAAAGTAACTGGATTTGGACATCAAATGGAAGTCTACAAATGGTACCTTGGTATCTCATGCAAGGGAGAGCAATCAGATGAGGGTGACTTTGAACGTTTGGCTGCTTTATGTTTCAACTCAAACAATACGCTGTCATTTTGAAAGTACTGTGATATTACTACACAAGAAAGTTTTGGTCATGTTATTTGTAATAAGGTGTATTTGGGGTAGTTTCAAAATCTGGCATAATATGCCAAAACCATGTGGGTACACAGGGCTGGAAATCTATAGCTCTTAGAACAAAATGATGGGAGTTATACAGAATTATTTCATGCATTCGTCTTCTGCCACTTTGATCACTTTACCACTGACCTGTTACAGCCTCAGCATGAAAGCAAGTGCATTTGACTACCAAAAATATTTTCTAAAAATGTAAAGCAAACATAATTTTATGTCTTAAAAATAAACTTTAATATGGTTACAAAGATCTCACCTTTCAGGGCATTGCTGGTCTTCAGTGACTTCTTTGAGTTTCTTTTTGTGTCTGGTATGTCCTGCAAGCACCGGGCTGCACACTCCTCTGCATTTCTAGAGCCAACATGATGACTCACCACCTCCCAGTAATGGTCAGTGTCAGTGCTGATCCCTTTCATGGCTCTATTATTGAGAGAAATAGAAAGAATGCTCCAGCAAACCAGCAACATACCCCTTTACTTTCCACTCACGTATATCTGCAGGTGACAAACAACAGTTAAACTACTTTTCTGTGTAAATAACAAAACCTGAGCTTAAGTGATTCTTTTACAGTTGAAACGTTTGTTTGACTGATGTATATGTGTAATCATTTTCATTAACTAAGACTGTAAGAGATGCCAAGATCTTATCCAATAAGTGCCCTCATCCAGGTGTGGTAGCAGCCATCAAACCATGTGACGTGACATGAACAGATCTTGTGTAAAAGCTAGTGAGAACCAGTACCAAAGAATTTTTATGTTGTCAGAAGCCTGAGTAGACCTGAAGAATCTGTGTATGGTCTCATCATGGGGTGAGCCCCAGTATTCAACAGAAAAATACCTTACAGGGTTGAAATTATTTCATCTCTTTCCAAACTTCTAGAAATAACCCCTTGGCCAAGATGGAAGACTGGAAGAAAAGCATCTCGATAACTTGTAAGTGGAATACTCACAGGATACCTGAAATCATCCTTAGTTAAACTTAGATTCTACAAACTTCCAAAAGTAAGTGAATTACTTAAAACGGGTATTTCTTTCAACTTAAAGAATGAAAAGGAACATACTCATTAAGTCTCTGTATCTCTTCTTTGGTCCACTTCAGAGACTGTTCAAGGCTGTCGCCGTCTACATTACTGCTCCTTCCCTGTTTCCTTGCATTTTGCCCATCTGTCACTCTTTTACTGCTCCTATTGTGATCATCACATTGGATATCCCTTGTTCCTTCACTTTCTCTATTGCAAGTAACTGTAGAATTATTTTTGGAGGTTTCTACAGGATTAACAGCCAACTGCTTTATGTTGTTGTGCTCCCGAGGTCTCAGAGATCCCTTTCCACCTCTTTCTTCATCACTGCTGTCTTCTGACTCAATAACAACACTTTCCCGTGCACAAAGTCTCCGGCCTTTTGTCTGGCGTTTGCTGGAATCCACAGCTGAATTCTCCTTGACTTCAATGACCAATCTTTTCCTTAGTGTTCTTGAAGTACCCTTATCAGACTTTGCAATTTCATCTGACTTGACCCTTTGTTTATGGGCAGCAACACTATCAGGGATGTTCTGCACAGGAATTTGTTGGGGATGGTTTCTGATATCCCAGCATCTGACCTCTGCAGAAGCCCTATCAGCTGCACCTGTTTTGGTCTTCTTAGCCCGAGATGTTTTCGTCACAATTTCTTCATCAATTTCGCCCTCAAGGGATACTCTGGCTGTTTTGTTTTTCTTTGCTTGAGACAATTTTGTCACTTTTTCTTCTTCGGTTTTGTCCTCAAGTGATACTCTGGCTGTTTTATTTTTCTCTGCTTCGGATGTTTTTGTCACTATTTCGTCTGTTTCACCCTCAAGTGATACTCCAGTTGTTTTGCCTTTCTTAGCTCTAGATGCTTTTGTTACTGCCTCCTTATCAGTTTTGTCTGCAAGTGACAGTCTGGTTGTATTGCTTTTCTTAGCATGAGATGATTTTTCCTCCTCAAAAAATCCTTCTGAGGGGATTTTCCTTTTTCTCTTTGTTCTGCTTTGCATGGACAAAGAAACTTTAGAAGAGTTGCCATCATCATCCCTGTGAGGTCTTGCTTTGTCCACACTAAACTGTTCTGAATCTGACAACTCACTGTCATCTTCCGCAACTGTTTCAACGTTATGTGAAGTAAGCCCTCTGAGCCTTGTTTTTGTCTGAATCCTACTTGTCTGAACTGGCTTGATATCATGCTTCTTTGCTTGACTTTTTTTTCCAGATCTTTGTCTGAGGGAACCACTTCCATCTGTATGAGAAGTATATTGTAGTGTCTTGTGGTTCTGGACTCTGTTGTTATTTGGGATCTTATTGTAATCATCATCCTCACCACTATAAGAAAAAGCTCGATGAAATATTACTTCATCTTTTCCTAAAACATATTCATTTGTTTTGTCTGAAGCAACACTAAGTGGTGGGCTGGCCTGATATTGTGGATTGCAGCCTCTTGGTGCAGATGGCTTCAGGACTGATTTCAGGACACTGAATTTGTCCCCAGTAGAAGCAGAACCTTTGCCTTTCTTTTCTCCAGAATCACTGCTTGATCCCGCAGAAGCACCATGTCCATCAGACTCTCCATTACTCTTATCTGTAAGACGTGGCTTTCGGTGAGGGTTGCAACTTCTGGATTGTCTGACCTTATCAACTGTTGATGGCTCCTCTTCGTCTGTCAGGTCAAAGTTGTTTGTGAGGGATCTAGAATGTGTGTCTGCTTGGCTGTAGCATGTTGTTCTTTTCTCCCTGAGTTTTCTCTTCCGCATTTCAGCAGACTTCTTAACAAGGTCAAGAAGGTCACTGCCCATGTTGTCAACGTCCGATGCTGCCTCCTCAGCACTGTCCAGGTCCACAAGTATAGCCATACTGTCAGCACTGTCACTGTTCTGCCTATGAGGGCACTTTTCACTTGTGGCCTTTGTGCAGTCTTGGCTTTGTTCATTTTCTTTCTTCTCGATGTTATCTTTCACACACTGTTGAGCAGCTTGGGGATGCAGCTTGCTTTTGGTAGTCTTTGCAGATTTTTTAGTCCCTTTTTCTTTCACAGCAGTGTTTTTGGCTTTGTCTTTGTGACGAGGAAGGTCACCAGAACTTTCTCCTCCCGCCTATAAGAGAAACGCAATTATTCTAAAATAAAATTAGTTTTAGCAAAGTAAGAAGTGGACACTACTTGGCATAACCTTAGCCAACTGGTCCACAGCACAGCAGCTCTCTTGCTGCTCATTACTACAACAACAAGAATACTAACTCTTGTTCTGCCTAGGCATGACTTTCCTTGCCCTTTGAGAACAGCCCACACCGGCCAATTTTTACCAGCTATTCCTTAATTAATATGGTAATTACCAGTGACTGGGGAGCAGGGAGGGACCACGTGTAGTGTCCATTTCTAATTTGACTCAACTAATTTTACTTTAGAAAAATTGCCTTTTACATCAGTTAGAAATGGACACTACAAGCTGTGAACTATGACTTCTTGTATGTTAACGAGTTCCACGCCAACATAAATGCTTGTATTATAAATTCCAGTAAACACTGAAAAACATGAAGGAACTTGCGTTGTTTAAGTATTCTCATCATCAACAACCTAAATATGGTGTTGCTATCGAAGATGGCTGAAGGTTCCGAAAGGTGTTCTAGAGTTCATAGTGGAACATCACTGTTTGCAGTGTGAAAGGATGCAAGCAGCAAGAAGCTGCATCGGAACATCGTATCTGTAAGACCCAGGGTGCAACACACAGATCTTACAGTCTGTAGCATGCAGTTTTTTCTGACATCTAAAGAGAAAACAGAATAAATCGCCCACTTCATTAATGCAGATTTGAAGGTGCCTGAGGTGGTAGCATAAGCTGAAAGGTCATCTGCAGCCGAAGGCAGGACCAACGCCCACAGGTATTCTTCGTTAATGCAGGTGCCAGAAGCAAAGATGTACAGTGAGATGTCATCGTGGCTGACTGGTATTCCTCCAGGAAAAATATCTCTTGCATTGCTTACACCATGGGTTGCCAACCTGTGGCTTGTGGGGTGCATGTGGCTATCAAGGCCTTCTCGCATGGCCTGCAAGGGATCTCTAGATATATATTATTTTCGTACTTTCTTACAGTTTTTGATAAAACTAAAAGTGTCAAACTTGAAGTCAAAAACTGAACTGAAATAGATCAGTGTAACGAAATTGAGACCTGACATGTAAAAATAGCATTGTTCACGCAGTTTGAACCAGAGGGTAGTTCACTTAGTTCAGGGAAGTAAATTTCGTGCTCTCCCAGAGAACAATACGTACTGGGGAAGAGGTAGTCAAGCAACCTCCCTGGTCCTCTTGAGTCAGGGACAGCGGATGACAGCAATGGGGTTAGCCAAGTACGATGCAGTGACCTGGAGGTCAACTTGGAACCTCGAGAAACCTAAACATTGCTTTGGCTGCCTGTCAACAGATCATGAGCGAATATGCACGTGATGCTGTTTACAGGAATAGACCATGTGATGTAGAGGGCGCTGGAGTAGGGAGAAATAAGAACAGGAGGATGGGAGATTCAGATGGAGATTGAGACAGAGATTGGACCAAGAGAGAGAAGGATACAGAAGACAGAAGCGTGCTCGGGCTTAGGCCCAGCCCTTAGGGCTTATGCTTGCTGGTCATAGGACTTAGAAAGTTTTGACCATGAAGGCCCAAGGCAGGAGTTAGAAGGCAGAAGACGGGAGGGGCAGAAAAGAGGATGGGCCACAGGGCTATCTTCTATATGCGCCTCCACTGCAGCTGTACAAAGGAGCTTTACTCTGGAAGAAGCCACTGCCTTTAGCGGCCAGGCATAAGTTAGAAAATAATAGAGAAGAGCAGGCTTCAGTCTGTGTCACTAATAGGGTAGACAGTAGTGAGAGAGAAGAGGTCCTATAACAGCCACTAGACTATGGAATAGGTTGCATGAGAAGCCGGCCACCACCTGCAACGGTTTTTGGTTCAACAAATAAAGTTTGGGACGCGCACTCATCTAGTTTGGCGTCTGTTCGATCGAATGAGATCGGGTAAATTGTTACAATCAGAACTCTAAAATATTAGGCTGCGTATTTACAAGGGATGGGCACCAAGCTTTGGTTTGTCACAACTCTTTAAGATTCAGAACAACGAAGGGAAAGTCGCACATTGCTGAAAAGCAAGTGCACAAATATGTCAGTCTGTCGCAGTTTGTCGCAAAAGTCTCTGTGGCAAAAGTGGCTCGATTGCTGCGTCGCAACCAACATATTAATTATGGTGAGCATCAATTATTCTCTTTCCACTTTTAGTTCAGGATTTCTCATGGTATCTTAGGTATACATTTCTATATAACACAAACACCCAGTTTAAATTATCCCCACTTCCCCCACCAGGTAAACAGAGAACGTGCACATGGTGGCACACACAAACACACACCCCTTATGCAGCCTGCAGACAGTTAAGGAAATTGTGAAGTGCCCCACTATTTCAAAAAGTTTGACCACCCCTGGCTTAGGCAGGAACACTACGACAAATTCCACACAAAATTGTCCCTCGCAGCAAAAATAGTGAACCAGGATCTGTCTATGAATGGGTCTTGACAAAGTGTTGAGTGGTAACAAACATTAAGCTTTACAAGATATAAAGAACCTGACAAAATCACAGTATTTCACGAGTACTAAGTGGCTTGAACATCCACTGAAACATTTTCACCTCCAAGAAAACAGTAAAAAAATACAAACACAACAGGCACTGGTGTAGGTTCTGTCATTAACTCTTTGGCCCCTATACCGCCGGTTAACCGGCGGCGGCGTAAATGAGCCAAGAGGACGCGGTGTCGACAAACTTACGACGAATTCAAAACTTTGCAGCGACGCATTTAACGGTGTAAGGGAGGTAAACCTTATATTATTGTGAAGCTCTTTCTTCGGTTGTTTCCCCTGCACTGTCTAAATGAGTTTCGGAAACAGTTTCGGCTTGCCAAACGAGGTTTAGTGTAGTGACCCTTCAGGTCTACTTCCGTCGTTCACACTGGATCTACGGGTTTAATTTGTTGTGTGTTGTTTTGTGTGCAAAAAGTGACTGTATTTGGGACCAAATAGTAAGTAGTATTTAATAATTTCAACTAAAAAGTATTGTTTCCATTGTGTTGCCGAAGAATAGATCTTTCTAAATATGTAAAATATATTGCTGTGAGTGTGGTAGTTTTTAAGCGGTAATTTTTTTTTAAACGTTTAATCTATGCGGCCTCTATGCGGCCTCTGAGGTTGCTAGCCCTGCGGGTCCCTACGGGGCCAAAGAGTTAAAGAGGACCATTTAACTGTGATGAAGAGTCAATGTTTTTCAATTAGAGAAACATCTTTCCCCGACAGTGCATCCAGTTGAAGGTTAAAACTGTCAAAGCACTGGCAGACACATGAAGGTATGCCTGGCCTCTCGCCATTCAGAAGCAGCTGACATGCTGACAGAGGAGCCTCAAACAGTAAAACAGCGACTGTAAGAACAAAATGTTATGCAGTTGTCAGGGAATGCATGTGACTTGGTCAACAGCTAACTGATGAGCATTGGCCGGAGTGAGATGTTCTCGGAGGGCAAGGGAGATCATACCTAGGCACATGTGAGTGCTCTTTGTTGTAATAGTAAGGGACAAAAAGAGAGCTGCTGTGCTGTTTACCAGTCGAACAAGGATACGGCTAGTAGTGTCCAATCAATTTTTTAAAAATTCCATTGAACAAAGCTTTTATGGAGATAACAAGGGGAAAGATAGAAGAAACATGCAATAATCCATTCCTTGAGGTCACAGAGTGACATCTGATTTAAAATTTAGCCACACAACACAATATCTAATACACCCAGTTAAAAAATATACTCACATTAACACACATTTCAACCATTTTGGCAAAATGGTTTTCTGCAGCAAGGGAGGAAAATCCTATGGTAACATTTCCATCTGCATCTCTTTCTGAATACTGCCCTGCCCAGCGAGCTAAAGGTGGGATCACACACCGTCCACTGTGAGTACGTTTCACTTGAGTTGCATCCATCTCTCGAGAAATAATCCCCCGGGGTGTCCAAACTGGACGGAAAAGTATCAATGCTTCAGACTGCTCGTGCACTTATGCATCCATATTTGAATGCCTGTATAAATGTATAAATGCATGTCTGCATACGTAGATGAGGTAATGAACTAAACCCAGAAGGGTCATAGGCAGTAAAGGTGAGAATCACCTGCCATTTTTCTTTCTCTGAAAACTAAGCAGACGAAAAGAAATCCACTGTTCTATTTTTTAATATCTGTCCACCACCAACATACCCAGTTTTATCTGAGGTTAAAGTTCCTAAAAGTGAGGATTCAAATAAAAAAATGTATAAAGGAACATACTAGCACTTCCTTCCAAATGATCTTTGTTCTGATGCTGAACAGGTGTAGACAATTTTGTGTTTTGTTTGTTGACACTGAACTGCAGGGTGCACATTTGCTGTTCAGCTTCACTACATTCAGCGGAACCATCCCCACCGTTCTTGGTCCTTCTTGTTCTTGAGTTTGTCTTGGTCTCTGTTCTACTTCTGTCCAAAAGGAAAATAGAATAGATAACATGCATTAGGAAAATACCAGGAGTGTTAAAAAATGTGTTTATAAGTAAAAACTTGAAATCTGCAGTTGCTTTAACAGTCATAACAAAGAGACAGGACAGCATACCGCATGCCATCTTAACTGCCAATCTTTACCTTTATGGCTTTATTTTCCCCAAAACATTTCCATATTCTTCATCATTAAATTCCCCCAACCTCTCTGAAATGTGTTTCCCCCAGTAAATGGTTTGTGCTTTGCTGAAAGGTAATGTTTTATCTTCATTTGCTGCATTCTCTGACTCTTAGTATGGTGGCAGACTTTACACACATCAAATGCATATATGGTAAGATGCAGGAACCTACACATTCATAGCTTCCATGTCAGCAAGAATAAGTTCCTTCCAATTTTCTGGAAATCCATGTCTAAAAGTAGCAGCAAGCTGTTTGGAGAACCCTGACACCAATGAGAAATTCAGAATAGAGTCACTTTATCAAAAGGTGAGCCACCATGTGAACAAGCTATCAGTTTCAAATTAATTCACACTTTTATATAAAATGCAGGGTGCTCAGCAATAAACACTGAACTCATTTTGTTCTACATATGCATTCCAAGGCCGCTGTAATAACAAAATCCTAATTATTTTAAATTATTTTGAAAATATTAAGCACTAAGAAGGCCGTACCAGCATTTACTGTACTGCTTTGTGAGAGTTGTCCTACCAACCGGTACACAGTACCATTGGCAGACTGAAGTGTAAGGTTGCTGATGCGTTTACTGATTACAGAAGTACACCAGTAGTACTGTGCATTCCTGCAAATAAAGTTTCTAGCATTTTAGTTTGCCGACAACTTATTTCTTTGCAAATTACCCAGCTGAAATCCAGATTACATGCTTCTATACATATTTATAAAACTCCCCATCATTTAAATTTCCCTGCTACTAAAAGGAAGATCTCAAGTTAAAGCCAAATTGTTCTAAATGCATTTCATAGCTCCAACCAAGGCATCAAGCAGCAACACGAGGGAAACACTAGTAATCTTACTTTGAAAATCATCTAAACTTGCTTCTCCAGGGCAAAACAGATTAACACATGGTTGTCACTAGATAAATGAATGTGCTAGTGGACAAACAACCCAAAACAAATGTTTCCACAAAATGTTTTTACTTACGGAAGTTTACCTTCTACACGCACGCCATTTAGTTTTGGTGCTGGCTGCAGTGACCAAGAGCGCAGCATCAAAAAATGTGATTGACTTTTTTTATCATTCTCCAAATGGGAAGTTTGGGGGTTATTTGTCTTGGTTTCCATCCCCAACAGTTCTGCTGTTCTCTTGCACTGCATCTCTTTGCTGTCAAATTTGTTGAATGCAAAGATGGCATCTGAAGAAAAGCAAAACCCAGATTTTGTCCACATTTTATAGCTTCTGTAAACAACAAAATAAACAAGCCCCCCCTCCCCACCCACACACACACAAAAAGTCCCCCCCCCCCACACACACACACACACATGACCTAACAGAACCTGATAACTAGCAGAGGAGCTCAGGAAATGTAGGAAAATGATATTTTCAGACTTAAAAATTTCAACACCATAAAGTAGTTATAGCTCGAGATAAATACTGTACTGAAAACATCCTTCTAACGTTTGTCATCTTTTGTTCAGAATTTTACCATAAAGATACATTCTTTTGCATTTGAACACATGGATTTTTGGGGGGGCGGGGTGGGGGCTGTTCTTGTCTTTTTGTTGGCTCCAATATTTCAGTGGGTTTTTCCTATTGTGACAGGGACTGAAAATGTCCTGTTAGTGTTCTATAAGGCATATTTACTTGTCAGACGCTCTTTAAGTTTATACTAAGCACTCACCATCCTCCACATCGACTGACTGTTCAGGGCTTTGTGTATCCAGTCTGCAGAGAATAGACTGAGGTAAATGTTTCAGGAGTGATGGATAAAGTAACAGTCTTACACTGTTACAAGTCATACATGCTGTTATGGTACAGACATTGTCAAACCACTATGAGGCAGTCTGAAGTTTGAGCTAGACTGGAACTAGCTAGATTGGACCTAGCTCGACTGGAATCATTCAGAAGACCTCCAGAAAAATCTATTTATAGCCCTTATCATGCAGCCTTTTGTCTCGTAGTTTTACATTTTAAGATTTTAAGAGAGAAGGCTACATATATAACATAACAATAGCACCATTGTGTATGCCCACTAAAAAGCTCAGAAGTATAATACAAAGGCAGCCATAGTGAATACCTCAATGTATCCTTCTGGGAATTTACAGCCAACATCTGTGTGCTGCTGCTCTGTGTGCTATCACAAGGTGCGTCGCTGGAAGCAGCAGGTCTTCGCCTCGGTCTCAAAGAATGATGTGTTTTCCCACCTTGTTGCCTTCTTTTGCTATCATCTTCAGGATCATTCTGCACACTCTTCCTTCTCCTTGTGTCTGCATCTTTTGCCATGGCCTGTTGTTTCAACATGCTCCTTGTTTCTGGCTTCTGGGAAAACTCTCCAGATTTTGCACCATTATTCTGATCCTCTTTCCTAGACCAGCAAAAGGCTTCTGTCTGATGGTGCTTCTCTCTCTCTTTGGCATCATCAGTCTTTTTTGTTGAAGGATTGCCAACGTTTCTCATTTCGCATGCTGAACCAATAGGAGCCCTGGTTCCAGTTTTTGAGGAAGTTCCCGTCTGCCCAAGGTCTTCAGCCAAAAAGTCTTCCGAGTCAGAATCAGACACAGAACGCAGTCGCTCCACAAGTTTGCTCACAAGCTGCAAAGTTTCCTCATCTGCTTTCGTTCTGCTTTCTTGTTTGTCTGCCACCACAGAAGAAGTCTTTGTCACAAAACTTGTCATACATAAGTCAGGGCTTCTGCGACTTTCTACAGAAGATTGTGCCATTGTTTCTTTTTGTGAACTGATCTCATATGAAGTATGCCGATGTTTATCTCTTTCTCTGATCCTCTCCTGTACGGAATTTCCAGATTCAAGCCCTACTGTCTTTCCTGTCTGCCTCTTGTTCCTCTCTGCTTTTGCTGTCTTCTTGTTACAGACTACAGGACCTTGAACAGGGAGAGAGGCTGGCAATGAGCCATTGGAAATACTCTGAAGATCACAGTTCTCATGCTGATCCTCTCTGCTCAGGAGAGATTCAGTCTCATCCATCCTTCTTGCACCCCAGCTGTTGCTGTTGCTGTCACTGTTGCAGATTTGTTTTCGATGACTAGACTGCACAGTTTTGTAGCGCTGAGTCTCCAGCTTCTCCACAGCTGTAGATGGCACATCAGCAAGAGTGCTACCATCCTCATGATTCATTTTACTGTTGCTTAGCGCACGGCTGTGATGGGATCTTTTTGTTTTCAACACAGATGCACTGTCTTCACCACTAAGACAATTTGCTATTCTCTGAGCAAAAGACTTTCTAGGTGATCTTCTAACTGAAGTTGTTTCCGGTACACTAACGGGAGTCTCCGTCTGGTTCCTGCCATCAACCTCAGCTGCATACTTTGCGAAGTTGTGGTTGGCTTGCAAAGCTGGTGACTGTGGAATGGGTAGGAGGCACTGGTCAGCTGCACAGGATGCTAGGTCTCCAGGGTTTGATTCTGAGCAAGCACCAACAGCTGCATGAACATAAAGAAACTCCTTCCAAATAAAGGCATGGCTGGAACATCAGTGTTGTGACAGTCTATTATTTTTTCAACATTCTTTAACTTTAATAAAGTATACGCTGTCATATCCCTGGTAAGTCAAAGAACTGTGGTCTGAGTTGAAACACACCAGAGTTGGGTTGCATGAGTATTCATCTGCACCTTTCCAGTCACAAGAGTAGTGATAAAGTCCATTTGTCCTGTGTATTTTACATGCAGATTTATGTGTGGACAGGAAATACAAAGCCCCATGCAACACAGCCCTGGTCCAAATCAACATTAGGTAAGTCCTTGTTTATGTGGTTTTATTATGAACAGAGCACGTTGTCACTGCTCATGTACTTTCAACAATTGTCATCCATACAAGGTTACTTTCATAACACACGAGTGCTGGAACAGTTACCATTTGTTTCTGTTGTAAGACTCTTTTTTTCCTTAGGTTTCTTCCTGGCTTCCACTTCATTTTGTAATACAGGCCCTCTACTTGCAGTCTCCCTGTAAGAACACAAATCTACGTGTTTTTCATATATACATGGGTGCAACTGGCTGAAAATTAAAAAAGAAATTTAAAGGCCATCAGGCTAATGAGATGCAAGCTTTTTCAAGGGAACAACAGAATGAAAACGTCTCTCTTAAGTGGTTTGTATATCATTTTACTAAAACCTGTTACCTGATTTATTTTTAAAGTTTTATAGAAAGCAAAAGATTTTAGAGAATGTCTTGGGGCTCCTGATGATTTAGGGGATCTTCAAGAGCTTTTGCATACTAGGAGGAGGAGAGATCTATACAGTAAAAGAATTAGTCATAAGTTGAAGCACTTCCAGAAATATCTGTTATCATCAAGACTCTGTCAGGTTCTGGAGACTTCTGTGACCCTGCAATAATGTCTGGTATATTACAGGGTGTTCCTAGAAGATATCAGTGTATTTCCGATTTGTCTGATTGTCAGGCTTCCTACAAATTTCCAATATGTTCTTGAACTCTCCATACAGTTTTGGAATGTTCTACAGTTGTTTCTACCCAATGATATTTCCCAGGAAAACATTTTACACTGCAGAGATGGCGGCAACAATTTTTCTTGTTTACATATGTGAAAAACGTAGACTCTTCTAACCTTATCTATATTTGAGGTTCTGTCAAATACAGGGTGAAATTTTAGATTACTCTATGAGATTAAGGACATTTTAATGGAACATGGATTGGTATTCTCAATACCACTACCTCAAATTTCCACACAAGATTTGTTTCTATTATCCATACACATGTAACAAAGAATCCGTGCTTATGACTTTAAACATACATCTCCATCTCTGCCTTGGACTCATCTAATATATGAAATTGAATGTGTGTTTGTAGGTTTGTGATTGTTATACAAATCCGCAACCCTGAACCGATCCACACCAAATATGGTACACCTGTTCCTTTTCACCCGAAGATGGTCATAGGCAATATTTCAACCCTGTACCTAGGTCTAAACAAAAATGAAATAATAAATATGATGCCCCCTTAACTCACTAACATCATGCCAAATCCTTAACTTCGATAGAAGTTTGCTACTGTTCATGGCATAGCGAAATCGAGGTTTCGTTTATTTATTTATTTTTTACACATTTTTAAACTGAGATTCATCGGCAAAGGAGGTAAATGGCATTTTCCAAATCATATAATCATTTTTCTATAGAGTTTCCTCCCTTAGACCACAAAATAGATCACTTTTCAAATCTGTGAGGCCAGAACAACGCTACCTAGTTAGGTAAATGGCCAGCCACCATTTTCAAACCCAGCGCTTCTCCGCACGACAAGCAGGTGGTTCCCAGAGTTTACTCAGGATTACATCTATTTCTGTGCATGGTTTTCATCCTGGATAAACTCCTGGCATCTGTGGAAAATTTCCACCAGGTGTTATGGATTACAAGTACTAAAAATGGCTGTAATAGCGAGTGTTTGGTGTTACCAGAAGATTTTCAAGATGCTGCTTACATTCAGCTCATTACATAAATCAACACAGTCTTCCACTCAAAATCAGCAACAGATGGATCTCAGGTAGGAAAGACTTTTTCCCCCTTAAATTGTTCTTTAAAACTGCGTTGGAATTATGTTTCTATAACTAGCAGGGTTTTTTGTTTTTTTTTTACAATTTTTCAAAACTCGTCCTAAATGCTCAGATTCAATCAACTGTCATGCACTGTAGCTCTACAATGTAATTGAGTTAACAGGTCATGTACAAAGTGATCAGCGTGCAAGGGAGATCCCCACAGTCTTTTCCCTTTTGTACAAAGTGCACTTTCCCTTGCCTTGCCTGACAACAGAGAGATGGCAGGCAAGGGCAGGGGTTAGGGAAGTGGTAGGGGTGGGCACAGTAAGAAAAATCTGGACAGCGCTGGGTCCCCTGGCTAGTATTACGTAATGTGCTATCAGTCAACTGATGACAATGACCCCAACAATAACAAAAAATATACAAGAAAAAACAGGTGACTGCCGCTTGGAGGAAAAACCTTTCTTAAATTTAAAACAAGGGAACTGGACCAAGCTAAGACATGACAAAGACGAAGACAATCTACATGATTCGGGGTACTACCCCTTCATCAGGACGACACAAAAACAACGAAAAAACGACAACAACGAAAACAGAAGAAAAAGACTTAGCTTCAGTAGATGTGGCGCATGGGCTGGACAGCAGGAAAATGACTTAGGGACAGTGAGTAAGAAGGGTTAAAAAGAGGGGCAGCCAATCGCCAGGTGGGTAGGAAAGGGTAGGGAAGGGCGGGGGTGGAGAGGGGGCGGGGTGGAGAGAGAAGCGTGGGTAGAGGGGTGTCAGTGTGGGAGAGAAGGAGGTGAGAGAAAAGAAGAGAAAGAGAGAGAGGAGGAGGGGTAAAGAGAACACCCGCTTCACACTCAACACCCGCTTCACAGAACATCTAGCTGACACTAAACACTGCAGAAACACACCAGTTGCACGTCACTTCAGCACACCCCCACACACAGACGACAACATGAGGGTCTGTGGTATCTGGAGAATGAAGGGTGATTCCATTGACCGTAAGAATATGGAATCCTACTTCAT
>SMGT01014767.1:792902-809414 GCA_004794575.1 Lanistes nyassanus | reverse complement strand
ACCCACGCTTCTCTCTCCACCCCCACCCTTCCCTACCCTTTCCTACCCACCTGGCGATTGGCTGCCCCTCTTTTTAACCCTTCTTACTCACTGTCCCTAAGTCATTTTCCTACTGTCCAGCCCATGCGCCACATCTACTGAAGCTAAGTCTTTTTCTTCTGGTTTCGCTGTTGTCGTTTTTTCGTTGTTTTTGTGTCGTCCTGATGAAGGGGTAGTGCCCCAAAACATGTAGATTGTCTTTGTCTTTGTCATGTCTTAGCTTGGTCCAGTTCCCTTGTTTTAAACACAAAAAAAAAGTTTTTAAAAAATGAAACTTCTTTCCGGTGCCACTTTCAGAAAAATGACTTTCCTACCCAAGAGAGAGCATGGTATGGTAAACAAAAGCAAATTATCTCATGTTTTATGTATTAAGAACTCAAGCTCGATTTTGTAAAAAAAATTTTTTTCTTATATATTTATACATCTTTACTATCTTTTTTCCGTGAAACTATATCCATGTATAGCAAGGTCAGGGTAAACAATGGTCAAGAACTCTTTTGTTCAAACAGGCTAAGTGGAAATAACAATGAATATTCACCAATGCTTCCTGAATTTTGTAAAATCAAGGGTCAAATCTAATCCTGAGGGTCAATTTGTAAAAAGCAGGAGTGAACCTAAAAATCTACACACCATTCCTGAATTTGTGTGCATAAATTACCCCTGATTGGGCATTATCAGGAGCTATAAATCTTTATAAAAGAAAGTAAGGCTCTGTTTAAAAAGAATTCACAAAATATGTCGTTATATGTCAAACATGCAGAAAACCATACTGGCAGACTAAATTTGACACACACACACAGACACATTTTATCAAGTTATGTGAAGAACTTACCCGCTCGATGTATCCGTTACTATTTTTGATGTGTTAAATGACACATTTTATCAAGTTATATGAAGAACTTACCCACTCGAGGTATCCGCCACTGTTGTTGATGTGGTGTTAAAGTCTGATGAAATGGACATGGAAGTACTCCTCCGCAGCTTCATTTGGTCAAAAATGGCCTTGATGTTGGCATGATGGCCCACAAGAGGTGCTGGATTCTGCTGATAAGAACCCAATGTTGGCTGGAGACAAAAAATATTCTCAAACTGAATACATTACTGATCTCTGCCATTTATGCCACAAATCCATGTTAGCATTGTACATGAAGTGACATTCACACTTAAAACAAAAAGGGTAAACTCTACAATTGCTAATGGCTAGGTGACGCATGCTGCTGTATGGATGGTTTAGACAGCTTTATGAATGAGTTGGACAGCTGCTTAAATCTGAGCTTCATGGATGTTCAGCTTCAAGTTTTACTTAAATATAAATTATAACTCCATGCTTAGTAAGTTATGTTCTAAAAGAAAACAGGAAAACTTTTCTTACTACATAACTCTCATTTATAACTTAGGAATAATCAATGAAATTGGTCTAATAAGAATTAATATTAAATTACAGTTATAAGCTGTGGAATAGGGCTCTGTTGATAAAGTTCCTCAAATGCGTTCAAGAAATCCTTTGCCGATCTGAAGGTGTAAGTCATCTGCAATAATCGTAAACACATATACCATATACTGTGGGTACCACAAACAGGCTGGGCAACAGACACTATATAAAAGGTACATAAAATTACAATCGCACACTACACTCGACTACATTATATATGAGATAATACTAATACTGTAAATTGTTTAACAATTTTATTTCTTGGGCGGCTGGTTTATGCCGTTTTCAAATCAAAAGATGGTCGTCAAAACAGAAACTGAAATCTTTATAAACTCAAACAAAATGAAGTTTTAAAAGCAATATAAATACTTTAATGAATATGTTAATTCTGTTGATAACACCGTAGACGTATATAACCGCCTATGATTAAATTAACACTAAATCGGTGCATGGAATGATCCATCAACTATGATGGATGCAATCGCAAATGCTTTTGCAAAGGCCAGGATGGAAAAGCTTAAATAAGCATTTGACTGCAGTTAAAAGCGTCATAATGTAAAGCATACAAAATATATGTACTTTATGCCTTTAAAAATTAGCCATCTAATTTGATTCTTCATTACTTTCACGGGAGAATATCTGTATGTCAAAATCTATCCAGTAATGCAGTTGTTGTCAAAAAGACCGCCATCACTATTTTGAAAACTTCCGGTTACTGAACAGAGGTTACGTCCCATTGATTATTACTTTCCCACTGCCACTTGGCTTCCCAGTGCAAATCCTCCAATTTAAAAAAAAAATGTGTGATGTTTTCTTAAATTCATCTTTTCCAAGGGATCCATGAAGTATAGTTTTATTTAAAGTGTCTTACATCATCAACATTAGTTGAGCTGATACCCGATTCCAGACTAACATAACGAGCGTAACATTTATTGTCTATCGACCCACCGACAATCGATCGAGAGCCTGTCTTTAAAAAAATGGATCGATCACCCCTTAAAGCTCCCTTGATCTACTAACCTTCTTTAAAGACGAAACTGTTCAAATCAAATCGTGTTTATGTTGGTAGAAAATTTGCACGTCCCAGCTAGGGGAAGAGACATTTAAAAAAAAACCAAAGATCACCTCGATCCGCACCCGCACCCGCGCAAACACACACACACACACGAAAGCATCAACGTCTGCAGTTAACCCTGTGCTGTTGCGACAAGAACAATTTTCAATATGTTTATAGACCTTTAGTAAAGCTGCTATAAGAACAGATCGCTTTTAGCTGAATTTCAATTTATTTTCTACATTTCCTAGTCACACAGCAGCGGTCGAAAATCACGATCGAATTAAGACGTATATATTAAAGCATTTCCAACGATCTCGCATATATATATAGAAATAGAGCGAGAGAACCATATACCCCTACGTTTGAGTGGTAGAGGAGTGTGACTGTGTCCATTCTTGTACGTGTAGGTACGAATATGTACAAACTCGGCTTGAAGCGACTCTTTGCAGTTTAATTGTCGGCAAGAACTGGAGCCAGACTATACGCCATAATATAAAACTGCTTCGAGCGCGAAAGTTCGCTGTTCTGACGCCAACGTGTAGAGGACGCAGGCGACAGATATACAGAAACACAGGTGATCAGGAATATTCAAGAGAATCACGAACAAATATCGCATTTCGGTTCCACATTTGTTGTAAAAACTATAGACACTGTAACCTACGGCTTACGTGATTTGTGATAGGCCTATACAGGTGTGCAGAGTGTTGATCAACGTGTGGCTGTGATTTGATAAACCCTCATTGTTCACTTCGGCTAGAATAGAAAACTGACAAACGTACATCCAATTTCTCTCACAAACTTTCTACTTGCCTCGATCCTCTACTCTGGTCTCCTTTACTGAAAAGAAGAAAACGCCAAGGGGATTTGTCATACAAGAGATTTTATAATATAATGCCCATATAATATTCTTTGACGACTTTTACACCTAACAAAGTGAGATATTCATCTCCACCTTACAAAATATACACAAAATTCACCCATTTCAGTGCAAGCTGAAAATGCACAGTTCATGTGAAACGCGACCACACTGCATGGGCTGTTGGGCAAGAATTCGATCCGTTTCCACAGACCGATGGCATTAGTACTGCTGTTCTCTTTGCCTGGACACCGAAGATGTGAAACCGGAGATGAAATAAACGTTGAATTAGCCTCGGTCCAGCATGACCTCTCAGGACGTTGTATATCTCGTTGTGGTCTTTCTGATGCGGTTGCTCTGTTAAAAAAAGGATGGAATATTAAAGACTCATGAGATTTACTCTTTCAATAACTAATGCGAGGAACGAATTCCCCTTGCTGTTTTAAGGTAGTAGTAGTAGTAATCATCATCGTCGTCGTCATCATCATCGTCATCATCATCATCATCGTCGTCGTCGTCGTCGTCATCGTCGTCATCATATTAATGACGCAGAAGAAGGAATGAACCTTTCAACTAAAAAGTGCGCTGCAATATTCCGACACTAGAATGTCTTAACATGGAACGAAAACATCTCATTGCGGGGTTTGAGGAAAGGACTGATGTGGACGAGGGTTGAGGGATCGGAGGGGAAGTGATAATTAATTGTTGACTTCTGCCCCAAGTTTACTAAAGGAACAGTGGTGCACAGCCTTCAGACAAGTTCCAGCAGCAGGTATAGTTTTTTTTGGGAAAAAATTAGCTCACCGGTGGCAATAAAATTCTGCTTTCGACTCGTGGGCAATGAGAGCCAATTAACTGTTACTTGGAAGAGGGACCCGAAGAAATCTTGCACATGGCATCTTAAAAGGATATCTCTCTGCTCGAAGATCTCGTCCAGCTCACTTCAATGCGTGTTTTGGTGCTGGTGGTGACGATGAAAGAAGCCATGACGACTTCAAAGCGGTGTGAATATCGAGTTACCCTGCGGACTGCCAGCTTATCACAGGAAGCTTTTCGGCTGGACTGTTGCAAAGACGACACCCTCATTCTCGAACGGACGCCTTGGCCTGCTGCAGCAGCGGCTCGCCGACAGCTGCGAGGTGGCTGCCTGAGTAGCGCAGCAAGTTCTTCCTGGGTAGGCCGTTTGTCCCGGCGCCGGCGCCGATGAGGCGGTGGTTTCTGTAGGCTGTCGAACGCTACACCCACCTACATCAAGGCATTTTCTCATTAAAATAATAAAAAAATAGCACAGACTTTCTAATGAGTGTAACGATGAAAGTAACTCCGTGTCCATGATCGGGTCAAGGTCCAAAATGTTAGCACAGCTTATAGTGTTGGAAGTCTGTCACTTTTTTCGCCCCTTCAAAAGTTTTGTACGACTTGACTATTTGATAGTTAATTTACACCTACACTTCTTTTATTAGCATCAGTGGGAAGCGTAATGCAGCCTGCTGTATGCTGCCTCTGCCACTGGCGGTGATGATTTAGTTCAAGTAGTTGCGGGCCAGGCTGCATTTTCGCCCACTGGGAAGGCGCGCGGCAAGAAGACAAAAGCGGCGACTGGCGGGTCTCTCCAAGGCAGCGGCGTTCAGACGGGCTGTCGGCTGCCACGTAGAGGAGGTAGTCAGCCACATTGGCGTCTGTCAGGTCTACGTCGGCATTTCGCAGCAGTTGGCGTTCCAGATCATCAAGCCCTCTGCTGTCGTCGTCTGCTCAGAAGTGTTGAGGACGTAGACGATTATCGGGATAAAATTTCAACACACACACACACACACACAGCGTCACTTATATAAAAGCTTACATATCGAGGCTTTTTAGAATAAGTGTTAGTCTTTCCAGCTGCACTAGCTATAGGCTATGAACTGAAAAAATCTGTCTCAAAAATCATCAATATCCTTTCTTAAAACTTTATTTCAATGAAGTCACCATATGATTTATTTCAGCTCACCAGTCCGTCTTATTCAGGTGCATTTATGTTGACACAAAAAGAGAAAAATAAGCGGTAATAATATGACAAAATTTTAAAGACATTTTTGGATATTTAAGACAGAAAAAGTGCGATAAAATCTAGTTTTTTGTTCTTGTTCGTCGGGGATTTTTTGAGGGGTGGGGGAGGGGATGGTGGCATGGGAAACTCGGTTACTTTTCGCACATAGAAGTGCACACACACAATTTGCACATTTTTGCCCATCATCAACCCAACTTCACCAATTATTTCTAGAATGTCGGGAAGAGCGGCGAATTGGCACAAGTGAAGCTCTCGTAGGGCGGACCGCACACATGGTGTTGACAAGACTGCGCTGCCGCGCGGCGATTCCACAATGCCGCTTTGGAAAGATAAATCATATTTTTAATTGTTAAGGATCACTTTGAATAAATTCTCATCAACTATGTTCACAAAACATGGGAAGAATGACGGATGATATCATAATTGAGTTCCTGGTGAAACAGACTGGAAATGGAATAAGCTCACCTGATATGTGTACAAATATAATCATACATTACACCATAGCGCGTTGTAATCGAGCTGACGGGTCAACACTTGTCAACAGATTCACAGACATCCACTCTGCGCCTGTCTGACACTCAAAACTAATTTTTTTAACCAGAGGGAATGTGGTTGGAACAGGTAGAGGGAGGAACTTGTAAGACGTAGTCGGAGCAACTGAATCAGTTATGTGCGTCGGCTCAAAGACGTTTAAAAACTTTTGATAATTTTGAGGCCAGTTAAGTTATATAATTAGATTTAAGTATGGATACGTTTTATCTCACCTCTGGGCAGAGGGTAAACTTAAGGTTGGTATGGTTAACTCTTCAGTGTCTTCATCGCTTGGTAGCGGCAGAATACGTGGCTTGCTAAAGGACTCGGAATCTGTGGCAGTAATAATTGTGTGTGTGTCCAAAAGGTCACTAACTGTAGACAGTGTTGCTGATGTAAAGGGACTCTCCAAGATTGCAAGTCCATGAGGCACTCTGCTGGATGAGGAGTAGATGCTAATTTTTTCAAGAAGGGACAAGGTCCGCTGTTGATGCTCTCCGTCGACTTCTTCCACATTCTATTTAATGAACAATTATATACAGTTAGGGAAGGGCCCAGCGTTGGAACTAGGGGAGGTGCAGAAAACTCATTGATCTTGTAGACATCGACATCGGTACATGCAAGAATGTTAAAATCTGCCTTAACATAGTCATTAGTACATATCATCATCATCATCATCATCATCATCATCATCATCATCATCATCATCATCATCATCATCATCATCATCATCCTTTACGTATCCTTCCTGGGACACAGTTTAGCTACTATAGGACAGTCTATATTTCTTGCCCGACATCTTTTTTCTCTTGCGTCATTACACGGCTTTTATACTTCTCTAAATCTTTTTCCCAATCTCTCCTTTCTCTCTCGATCGCTTTAGACAGCTCTTTTCCACCACCACCCCTCTTTCAGGCACGCACGTATACAGAAAGAAAGAGAGCTAGTATTCTTAACTCAGAGAGAAGACGAGGGAAAGAAAGCGAAGAATAATAATAATCGAATGCCATTGCCGATTGCGACTTTAAGTTTAAGAGAAATATATACTCCAAAACTAAAGCTGTCTGTTTTACTGAGAATTTCGGTTACCTCTAAATCACATTCAGTTTCTTCGTCCAAAAGTTCAGGAAATGAACTTGGGTTTGTTGCAGAATAAAAAGTAAAACTTGCTTTGGGAACTTTCATTTGAAGAAACACGTCGTCTGCAGTTTTTAAAAGAACGGTCACTGCCATACGTTTTAAGATCTTTGAAGGCACTTCCTGTTTGGCAATGAAGCAACAGAGTAATATCGATACTATATAGATACAATAAAAATCAACACCTAGAATGTGTAATGAATGCGTAAAAGAACAATATCTGGAAAAGGATTGTATCCACCTGTTAAATGTAATCTTTCAGAATCACTTGAAGAAATACTCCAGTCAGAAATACGTCGTCTGCAGTTTTTAAAGGGAGGTCACTGCCATACGTTTGAAGGTCGGCGAAGGGACTTCGTTGCCAGCAAGGTCCATGGTTGCCAGCACAGAGTTCCTAACTAATATTAGAGTCCGTGGTTGCCAGACGAAGCTACGCAGTAAACATCTAGTAACAAATTAGAGCCTAGAATGTGTAATGAATGCGTAAAAGAAGAATATCCGGAAAGGGTTTGTTTCCCACTGTTAATTGTAGTGTTTTAACAGAGAAAAAAGTCTCTTGAGGCTTTTATTTTAATTTTCATTTTGTGTCTTAATTGTTCGTAATTACTAAATACTTCATATCTTCAATTTTAATTTAGAGTGAATCTAGAGCTCAGTCAAGTACTAAATCAAATGGTGTATTGTGCACATCATGTGGAACATTTGTGAGAGAGAACAAGTATTGAAGCAGCTTAAAGTAAATCCCTCTTGATACAATCATGTGACTTTTAGATGCACAGACCAGCTGAAGCATCGCTGTAGTGAAGCATCGTTTTACATGTAGACGTTACTTGACTGATATTATTCTTTCAGTTTCACTCACACTCTCAGACAAAAGCAATGAAGGTATTGCAATTATACGATAACATTTCCCAATTTTGAAACTGTGTATAGGAAACAACATGCCTTGAAGGTGGTTCATATCTGCTGAACTATGCTGGGTGTCAAAACTGTAATGCCAAAGATCTTCTTATCAGGAACAGGATATGTACAGAAGATTATGAAGAAGAGCTGATCACATACCAACGTGAGTTTTACTTTATAGTCCAAAATCGGTGTATTTTTAACTTATAATCCAGCAGAGTGCATTTATGTAATTATTGTAATTTAATATTTCACTTGAAATTACATTTTGATACTAGTAACGAACTTAAGGATTCAAAAATATTAAGTGAACATTTATATGCATTCATACGTGCTAAAGCAAGTACACAGGTGGCCAAGAACAAGCCAATAGTTTTGTCCACACTATTTTCGTTTTTTTCTGTCAGTCTAACGAAAGGACAAACAAAAATATTCATCTGCAGGGTTAATTAATCTTCTTATCGATATTGTGTTTATTTTTTCCAGTTCTGTTCCCATTCAGTGCGTATTTTTCCATTTCCCGTTCAGTAAACCATAGCCAAACCAATGCTTGTTGTGATTATCTGGTGGCCAACATTATTTCCAAAGGCCAGAAATGTTCTAGAGATGAAGTGCTTGAAATCTGTGTGGTTGTGAATTATAGAAGCTAGACTGTGATTAAGATGAAGATGTGTGGCATAGCATTCCCATTATACCACTTATATTTTCGCTGGTGCAGATGTCTGCAGTCATTGTAACCATATTGTGGCCAACCATGAATATACATTCAAAGTTGAGGGAGAATACCAGGTGTGTTTATACTTTTGATATTGCATTTTTAATGATTTGTTTAAATAGAGAAGGCAGGGAACGTGTAGATGCATTTTATATTTTTTTTTTTCATTTAAGCATGACCCACTTCTTCCCTTTTCCTGAATTTTTGCTCTCTACTTTGTTTTATGTCTGTGAATTATAATAAATATTATCATTGCTGTAACATCTTGCAAGATCATCTATTGCTAATGCATATTGTACTTGTGCTGTTGTAGCCTGTCCCTACTCTTGTATTGATTAGTCAACTATAAATACGTAACAGTATGTCTTTCGTGGTATGACTATGAAAATAAAAATGTTCATTTCTGGTTTACAGGAGTATGAAATGTCCTGCATGTTGTGTGGCAATGGAGAAGACTCAAGAAGCATCATGCCATGTGACCCTCGAGGTCCCAAAACATGACACGGGGAGACTGAGTGTTTCGGTTTTATCTTCCGTGATAAATTTATTAAATGTTTAAGCGTTGAAAGTATGTGACTTTTTTAATCTCTTTTTTTCTTGTCTCCATATCCCTACAATATTATAGTTGAGAGCAATTTTTTTCTCACACCTTGTCTACATGCACTATTACATGCACTATTATCAAGGGGTGTTCTGTTCAGATGAATATTTTTCTTCTAGTTAATTATTAAATTTTGTAAACTAGTTTCTCATCTTTAACAGGGAAGCATTATGTTTTAAATATGAAAACAATAGCAACAGCTAAAACACACAGGTTTATGTTGTGTCCACTACCTTCATGTATCGTAAAAGACCAGAGTTGGGATGCATGAGTGTTAACATCTATCTTTCCAGTTAAAAGATCAGTCATAGGGATCTTTCACCCTGTGTATTTTGCATGCATCTTTACTTACAAATAGAATATAAGAAGGCCCATGCAACCAAATCGTGGCATGTTACAGGACCGCCATGGGGCTTGATACCATAACGAAGGAAGGGTAGAAATAGAATGTAATGATGGAAGCATATAACTCATTGCAGACAAGCTGGACATCATTTAAAATCTGTGCAGATGAAGTGAGGAGAGTGACCTCAGGACTATGTTAATTGACCCACCAATGAGGATGGTGGAGAGTTTCTTGTAAGATGCTGTCAGCACATACCATATTGTCAGGCAGTAAACAATATACAGCAAACAAAGCTGCAGGCATGCATCCCTATGTTCTGTCTTTTACAAAGTTTAGTTCTTCTTTGTCACCTCATGTTGTATCGTTTGACGATGCGCAGGCACCATTAAATACCTTTAGTATTTAAGAGGAAAATGAAATGGCTTTTATTATTTTTAACAAATCAGTTTTTAAAAAATGTCAAATGAAGTAACCGTGGAGTGCACTTAGGTCTCTTCATTCCAGAACAGTGATCACAACATTTCAAACAATGTTTGCAACGTTTTGTTAAGAGATATGCATGAAATTCTGTACCACTCGCTTGGAAAATCCAAAGTGTTAAAGCGTTCCCCACAGCTTGTGATGGACAACCACCTATAAAACTAGGACGTAGTTCTGTGCTCCAGTTGACAGATGGCGCCACCAGAGGATAGTGTGACAGTCTGGGCCAGTGATGGCATGCAAGTAGCGGACAGTCGCTGCTACTTACAGATCAGAACGCCCACCTTAACCGCGAGAACACCTGATTATTGGATAGAATTCCGCTGTCATTTGGCCACCAACTGGTCCAATTTCCTCCAGCCTGGCTTCCATAGAGAAGGCAACTTCGGGGATTATCCTGCTGCGTCTGACTCTTAGAAAATGTAGTTAACACTGAGAAGTTCCACTCCATTAACCTCGTTCTCCATAGTGAAGGACTCACTTGTCTTGCTGCTATTTGTAGAACATGTACCTTGCCTCCGCTGGTCGCTACCAAATCTTCTTTTTTCAACCTGAAAAATTGGAGAGTTACAACGGTGGTGAACAAGGGCCAGATATATGTCACAGTTTTATAGTTCAGTTGTACAGCAAAATGTGGGAGGATGAACAAATCAGACAGTAGGGTGTTTACGATAGCGGCATTATTATTGTCAAATGTTTTGTGCTTGTTGTAGGAGTATTGGTGTCGAGGGCTATAGTAAAGAGAACAAAGAAGCTTGAGAAGGTCACGTGATGATTTACAGAGTGACTGTAAAGAAACTCGTGTGGCACAGGGTTCGTCAAGGTGTTTTTCCCCCCAATTTCAGCCTTCTAGAATCGAAGGTGCATGTTTAATTGTACCAGTGCCAGACTACTACAGCAATAGGATGGATCAAACTACTTGAAACTAGTTAATACTGTGTATGTGTGATCTGTAAGCGAGCCAAATGTCTGTATTTTTGTATTTTAAGTTTTTGAAATTAAGTAATACTGCCTGTTTCTATCCTTTATTCCCTTATTATCGAGAGTTTACTCTAAAGTCTCTTGAGAGCGCGTAGGAAATCTGTGGAGTAGAGATTGGGATATCTGTGTTCATGGTTCATGATTTCTTGTACAGCAAAGAAGCTGCGTACTGCTCGACGGTTGATCCAGATCGACATGTAGACAGCAGCTTCTTGGTACAGTTGGATTTGCATATTTATATTTATCGCTGTCTCTGTATTTGAGAGCTTTGATTAAGCACACATAGTGAAACTGAAAAACAACGCGCGAGGCTAACAAATACGAACCAGAAACAAGATAAACAGAATGAAGAATGGTACAATTTCTGTCGTGAAAAGGGAGTTGTACACGAGACGTCGGTCTCCGTCTACAGCTGACCAGTCAAAAACGTTTTTAAATTTATACATGACGTGGTAGTCTTATGACATCACAACCAGTGACATATTAGCTAAAGGACAAGGTAAAAATAGACATTTCTAATTTCATTTTTATTGGGCAACGATTTTTGCAAAGTTATTTCGATCGGCATCGTGTTCATTCCGCCCCGCTGGCCTTCTGTTGACAATTATGTAGACGGACAAATGCCAGTGTTAACTAGTTTTTTCCCCCGTCATTGTTCGATCGACTGCCTACATTTTCGTTGTCAGCTACATTATGAGAAAGCCTTTAGGCACTTACAAATTTATATACACCGGATGTTTGGGAAGGGATGTCGCACCGACTTCATTCGGTGGCAAAACGCGACATTGACGGAAGCCTGGCCTGCCAGATTTCGCCTAGATGATTTCCAATTAGCTCGATCTGGCTTAGAGATGTCTGCTGTAATACGTTTCTGATCAAGTACGACGTACAAATGTTAACAACATACGTCGTGCGCAAAGCCCTCAGAAAACGGGCATTTGCCTCCCACCCACAGACTCCTTTCACGCGCACAGGAGGTAGCAAACAAAGAGAACGCAGCTAGTGCAGCAAGCGGGCCGACAGTTGACATCACCCCTCGCATGCTTGGAAGGCTCCCAGAAAATAATGGTAGCTAAGCCTTTTCTGCATTACAGAGAAGCGCCGAGCGCAACACGACTATGTTGATGAGGGGTGGTGGTGGGGGGTGGGGGGCCTTTAACCTTATGCTTTGAATTCCTATCAGGAATCTTAGAGTTTCCGAACATTACTCATGAAAATTGCGGTTGCCGCTCATGCTGCCCCAGTCGCACAATGACTTGTTCCAGCTGTAACCTGAAGGGTGCTATTTGACGAGGTTACCCCAGACCCTCTCGTAGCAGCCCTTCTCGCATACAGTAATAAATGTGATCCTATTTCCACGATGTTTTCTATCAACCTTAGTTGCTTAGCGTGTTCACAAGGCAGCTGGAACGTTCTTTACTGTTCTTTATGTCTTGTCAGTGTCGCTAATATTCTGCATGCGGATTAAGCTACCATTAAAAATTCTAATGGATATTCCCCACTGCAGACTGCCACCTTTTTGGTATTAATCTGAATAATTTAAGTTTTTTTTAAATCATCGAAATGAATCATTCTATGACAGCTTTGCTACTTTTTGTTGCAATGATGATTATTCCTGGAAAATTCTTCCATACTGACATGACAAGCCCAGCTATGCCGTGTTAGTGGGGACGTTTTGGTACATTAGTCAAACATTTCCTGCAAAATAAACCCTATATTTAGAAAACGATCATTGCAACAACAGCACGTGTCGCACTGATGATTAAAGGTGCACTGATGACATCCTGTAAACGATTAGTTACACAGGAAGGGGGGGGGGTACATATTTCTAACCACCGTGTGACGTACATCGACAGAGCACATGAGTATTTTGCCTAAACCTCGACTCGCGAAAAACATTTTTCTGTCATCTGGCTGAATGTGGACTTCTAGAAGGTACAAGTCAGTTCTGGCCAGCCTTCATTCGGTCTCAGAAACAGAACTGCGCATTAAGCCAGATCCATGTAAAAATGCTGATGGAACCGCAGCATCGATAGAACTCTGCTCAAATGACGCTGCTGACGCACGCTTAGAGATGTAAATAGATGGAAAGCGAACCAGTTGCCGTTACTAATGCGCATCATTTTGCACAGACACAACATGACAAGTGAAAACGAATGTCTCCAATCGCTTCTTATACGTGGGAATAGGGTTTTCAGCGAGGGTTAAGCACACAAAAATTACATGCATGGTGTTATGTAAAAGCTAGTAAACTAGAAAAAGGACCTGAAATAGAAATTTTCTATCACCACAAGAACGAGAGTTCTGTATTGCTTTTATGGGGAATAGTTATTGTCTGATGTCACATACTTCCAGTAAGGCTGGATATCATTAAAGGTTTACAAGCACCGCCAAATTATACAAACAGAACTGACGAAATGCCCGTACGTGGTGCATTCACACGGTAATAAACAGATTGAACAAGCGAACCACTCTCATGGAAGCCAACAACGCTATAGAGTCGAGCCGCCAGGACGGGTTCAAGGCAAGCGCTCTTCCATTTCCTGTGGCTTCTGCTATTTAATGCAGACACCCGAGATTACTCATGAATACGGAATCCGACTATCGACAGGGCAAAGAAAGGCACGGGGACAACGTACTGGATAAAATGCTCTTCTACAGCCCTAATTTTATTAATCAGAAAAAGACTGGGGTACCGATGTCACAAGAAGACTACGTGACCACTTCGTCTTCAAAGGCACATTTGTTTTGGAAACGTGATTGCAGCATTCTCCAAAGGTTTGCTTGCGTGAGTGATCGAGCGCGCTGGGAGAGGGTGGCATGTGTGTCCTTGAGCGACTGAAATAAAAAAGAAATCAGTTTTTCTATGTCTCTCAATAATGATCACAATATGGTGGCTGTGTGTGCACTTCATCCGTGGGTGTGCGCGGGCATGCATGTGTAGATACCATATGATACACAAACTGATCACTAAAGCACCAATCAATGGCCATAACAAGCAGCAAAGGAAGCAGAGACGAATAATTGTTGACCCAAGCCTATATGATCCTCGGCTTCAGTTTAGTTTTACATGTCGAGGATCTAGATGTTTTTCCGTTTGCATCAGAGGAAAGAAAAGAAAAAAATACTGCTGAGACGTCTTTACACAAATTAAATTTCGAAGCAACAATGAAGAGGCTATTTTGCATGTCAGCAGCTAATTTAAACTAGGCTACGTAGTGAAACGACAGCCGAAAGTGCGACCTCGAAATGTTTTGCTCTTACTTGAGAAAGAGCTACCAACGTCCAGTCGCAATGCTGGACACGGTAGGAAGCGATAGCAACACAGACTTGATTAAACGGAAACCAGGAATGAGTTTTAGGGATTCACTTTGATAGGGTGAGCCTAAGAAGAAAACAGGGTCCCTCGGAGAGACGGAAAGGAAGAAAAAAAAGAGGGAAAGAAAAAGGAAGGCCGGGGTATGGAGAAAGTGATGATGGCGGGTAGGGGAGGGAATTACCTCAAGTCGTTGTACAGTTTTTCGCTCCACCAGCTCGGCGTTGGAGACGAGAATGTCGCTGATGTATTTTATGATGAGCGACACGTAAGACAAACCAAACAGAATCCAGATATAGGCAAGGATTTCATACGCCTCATGCAGTGGGCCCTCCGAGATGCGTCGCTCGTGAATGCCTGCACGTGAAGAAAAGTTGTCATATTCAAGAACTACGCTGCTTGACAAAGATTTATTTAGACATTCAGACTGTCTTTGCATGTGCATATCATATGTACTTAAAAGTAAATCACTTGTATCGTGTTAATTAAGCGGGAAGTGGGTTATAATACATTTATGTTATAGGTATAGCACATTTTACCGCTTATGGGCAATGCCAGTGCGCTTTCAAATAACTCGGTAATGAATAGATTGGAGGGAGTGGGTGGGGCAGGAAGCAACAACTAAGAACGTGAGACAGACACATATTTACAATGTGTGCGGCACCAACATTACAATATCCTTTTCTGACTGTCGAATAAATCGGAACTAAGCACGTCCAGCTCTGTTCCTGTAAAAGAATGGGGTTATAAACAGGCCACAATCTTTTCACCAAAAATGGACAAAGTGTAACAGGAAGGGAATACGAGTCCAAGAAGAAAGATGGAAAGGAAAAAAAGGACATACGGACAGACAGACAGAAACAGAACACAGAGGCAAACAACTCCAAACACTGGAAGGAAATTTACCTATAATGTAGTCACCAAAACCGATAGTTGAGAGAGTGGTGAAGCAGAAATACAGCGCCTCCAGAATATGCCATTCTTCTATCAGATGGAACACCGTGGCAGGGGCCAGGAAACCCACCACGATACCAAGGATAATGATGACCAGCATGTTGATAATGCGGTTAACCTAGCACGCACGCGCACACACCCATACACATGGACGCACGCACGGAAACACACAAACATTATCGCTCGTAAGCCGGCACAACTACATGCACATAAAAAGCTCACGTCCATGAGCATATAAAACACTAAAACACTATAAAACATAAAACAAGCGCAAGAAGATCATACGGCTTCACACAGTCCAGCAACACACACAAGTGGCACGGATGAACGAACATCAGATATGCGCATAAGGACACCATGCCACAATAAACAGCTAAATAACTGCAAATGTCTTATCTTGTATAGTCCAAAGCATTTCTTTGCAATGAGTAAGTTATTATTATATAGGCAAAGTATTATACAGGTACAGTGTTAAATGGACAAGTTGATCACAAGAGCAGCGATCTTGTGAAGATAAAATTTCAACATGTGTCTGTCTACAAGTGCGCAACTAAACACGGCTGTGTGCGAGATGGTTAGTGTGTGTGGGGGTGGGGGGTGGGGGGTGGGGGGTGGGGGGTGGAGATGGGGTCCTATTTAAGCTGTGCACCGGAAGAACCTCAGAATCTTTGAACTAATAGCTGCAGTAAGATGCCCAGTGCTTCCACCCAACGGCGATTTCGCATCATGGGGGTATAGGATGCCATTACTAACATATGCACTAAGAGAACTGCCAGACTGATAGCTGCAGTGGGATGAGGCAGTTTAATATTCGGGTAGTGGTGGTGGAGGCTCAGTCTGCATAATGTTTAACACCAGGAAATAATCTTTGACCACCCCTGGATTCCAACCAGCAACATCCACACGCTAGTCCGCAGCTCTGCTTGTAGACCTACCCAGGCGCATAAGTCAAAGGCTGGCGAAAGAAGTGAGAAATAAATGGATTGTGAAAGACGCGAGAAAGACAAAAGGGGAAGCAAAGAGCGATGGAGAAAGGTAACGCTGCAGAGAAAAACAGATGATGGGAGCATAAAGAAAGAGGAGGACTACTAGAGCAGGGAAGTGTGTGTCTGTGTGG
>SMGT01014767.1:781252-791252 GCA_004794575.1 Lanistes nyassanus | reverse complement strand
CGTTAAAGACAGCGGCTCCCACACACAGGTACACCACCATCACCGCTAATAGAATCAGCAGCCGCCTCGGCTCCATCATTGTCGTCGTCATCTGCACTTCGCCACAGCACTCCCCGAGTCGCGAGGCAAGGCTAACACTTCAGTTCGAACAGATGCTTGATAGATTCCTTTGAAAATGTCTGCAGCCCTGACCGATAATAGTGTGGTTTTTTTTTTAAAAAGCCTGGATTGCTGTACTGTCGAGCTGATCAAAAACAATCTGAGTGACAGTCTAGGTTCAAGATGTACTTACTGAATTTGTGATTTTAAAGAAACCGCCGCTGTCGCTGGAGGTTGAGAAGATGCTCTGAAGAATTTACTACGCTGATGGTGTTGTGCGGTCTGGATTAAGCTGTTTGGTCAGTCTGGTAGAAGATAGGAAAACGAAAGACGCTTCGCGCATGGTTACAGTAAAACCTTGGTTACTTAAGCTGTGGGTTTACAAACTTCTGCCGTGGTTTACAATTAACTCTTGTTGAGCTGTGGGTTTACACCTAGACTATCGCCGTGGCCGGCAGTTGTGCAGACGGCGATGGCGCTGGTCAGTCCTCGAAGTAGGACAGCCCCGTGCAGCAGCAACACACACAGTGACGTCTGACGTCTGCTGCCAACGACCACCCCACGCGGCACGCGGTCGGTGCAACGAAGACGTCTTTTTGCGGCTGTCGTGCAATGGCGCCCTGTCCAAATTCGACATGCAGACAAAGCCATCTGGCCGAGGTCAGTTCTGGTGGGCTTGCCCTGGACAGCAACCGGATCACGGCGCTTCGTCTAGGGTCCCGATACAAATCTGTGTCCACAAAGCACTTTGTGCTAGCATGCGATAACCAATTGTTTTGTTAATAAATTCATGGTATTACAAACTTCAATCTGAATTCTACCCAATCTTTTTCAGTCAGTGTGCCTCTATGTTGTCCCAGCTCCTTCTGAAATGTAGCATTTTAATTATTAGAAGGATTTTATAACATCGGGCGTCGTTATGTGTGTAATTTGCCTGTGCGCAAGTGTTTGCGCGGGTCCGCACGCGCCTGTCAGTGTATGCGCCTGCGAAAACTATTGCCTCATTAACGCACTGGAAAATGTAGTAGATTATTAGACCGTACGGTTTCTGCTAAAATTGCACCTGTGCAGACAGTTTTGGTCGAACGAAATGGGAGTATCCAGGAAATAGCTCGAATTGTCTTGCTTTATGCCGTTTTGAAAAAAAACCCAACCCGTTTCATCCGTGTCCAAGGACTCCGAAATATAATATTTTCCTGGGGATAAAACTGCCGCAGGTTAAATGTCGTGGAACAGCTATTTTATTCGATTCAGCGTCACTCTGTTCCGTAACTGAACCCAAAGCTTTAAGGTAAGCCGAGAGACCCGTGTGTTTCAACGGAGATATAAATAATGTACGCCATTGATTACGAAGTAAATTTCTGTTTTGGTTAGAATGGATATTGTAAAGATTATAAAGAAAATCTTTCTACGGGTGGGCAGCTTTTAAATTGCAAAGTGTCATAGACTACTCCAAAAATAGGTGTTATTCTAGAAAGAAAAGCAAGAAAAAAGTAGAATTGTAATGTAGGCTGCTCTTAATTTTGACGATCCTTCGAGGGAGAATCTTTGGAGGTCTCAATTCCGCGTTACTGTAACTCATCCTGTAACTGCTAATCATCAATTTTTGATTTTTGACAGCCAGTAAATGCAAGAATCGATGAATATCGCGAGGGTTTTCACTTCCACAGCACTTCGTCTGGGTCTTTATTGTCCCAGGGAAGTTTGTCCTCTTTCGAATTTTGTATGGCTACGAACAGCACGGAAAACACGTGCCGTTGCAGCGTAAGGAAGGGCAAGCGTACCATTCTGGGCTGGCTTGCATGACCGTTCGTAGCTGCTCTCCCAGTCATAAAAGTGTTCGTACCGCTCATTGACCCTGGTTGTTTTATGTACAACTTTACGTATGAACAGGAGATAAAAACGCTAATGCAAGCCAACCCTGATCTAGTTCATCCAAAGTTCTTAGCAGAGTTTGTGCAACAACACATATATATTTCTGTACATTATCTTATATATAATACAACAAAAGATGTTTCACCCAACATCCAAAGAAGGCGAAGGGACACAATAGATTCATAATACCGCAGAAATTACAAGGAACATTGCTTTTGAATATTTTTCTTTTCTAGCACCACATAGGCTTAACGAAGTCGTGGGACTTTATAGAGTACATGTCTGTTCTGCTGTCAGAGGGGATGCCTTCTGGGGCACACACAAAAGACAAATATTGTACAGGAAGAGTGACTGCTTATGCCCTCCTCCCAGAAGAGAGGGTAGGGTGGGTGTTTGTTGTTTCGTCCAGCAGCTAACAAGGTGCATATCAAGACGGTGTTGCTCAGACAAAATCTACATGCTGAATCAAGTGGGACTGGTGTCGCAACACGGGCTTCAGTCCCACCCAGTTACGTTATACTGACACCGGGCCAACCAGTCCTAGTTCTGTTCCCTATAGTGCCAGGTGTCTGGCAGGGCAGCTACTAGATTGCCAATTTTTAAATCTTTGGTATGACTCGGCCGGGGCATATTCCTAAACCTGGTCCATATAGATCATGAAAAAGCTGAAATAGTTTTAGGTACGAAATCTTTCGACGAAAATGCTCATGCTTGTTAATGAGGATAAGCTTAAAATACGGATTTGCTGATGTGAAAACTGTGCCATCGAAGAACGAAGGAGATACACAGTTTGCTTTTAGCATAGCTGTCTGTACTGGAGCGGTTATAGGCCAACTCGAAATAGCAGGCAGAAAACACGGGCGAAAAAAAAGGTGAGGTGGGGGTACGTTTGGCTCGAAATAGAGATAACACGGTGAAATAAATGCTTGGAGGGAATGACAAAGCGACGGGGTAAAAAAAAAAACAAAAGCCGCAGATAGATAACTTGATGGATGGGAAGGAAGAGCACAAAGGATGCAGTGATCAACGATTGTTAGTCCGTTTGTAAGAATGCATTAGCTTTTGCCGTCGTTACCTCAGGAAAAATGAGAAACGACCGCGAGGCTGAAAGGCGACCTGTCGCTAAGCGCGTGGTTTGCCTTGTAACCGTGTCTAGGCTGAGAGCGATTCCAACAGCAAATTAGTGCGAACGAAAAAAGCATTCTTACGCAAAAAAATTGATAAATATAAATAATATGCACACACACACACATTTATCAACAAATTATCCGCACCAAGACTGCATGTCCCTTTCTCCCAACAGACGTCTTCGACAGCTAGGGGGAGAAAAATAGAGATGATTTATACATATGCTGCTTTAAAAAAATGCAGTGTGAGAAAGGGGTGAAACAAATGAATCCTATTGTGCTTTTTCACAGCTAAACCCGGTTTCACGCAGACTGGCAAAATCAAATGAAGCAGGCTGGGAGCTTAGTAATTCGTTAATTTTGATTACAACTGACTGGATCAGGTCTTTGTATTTCTGAGGAGGAGCATCTAAACGGAGCCCTTTTGAGGGAAACCAGATGTAATCTTCGTTGCAGACGTTTCGAGATTTCTCTCTTTTTTTTCTGTGGCCATTTTGTCATAGATGGAACCCGTGAACCGCCCTGTCGAAGCACAAGCGCGCGGACACACGAGTAAACTGCTATCCGTTTAACACAACGAAGATTATTATAAATTGTCTCTAAATCTTCTTTCTCTTCTGTTTTGCAAACAGTTATGTCGTGCATGAAGGCTCACGATTTCGATCACTAACATCACGGTCTCACTCCATCTCCTTTATTTGCTGCATCTATACTTTCCCTCCTGTCTGCTTGTCGTCACAGCCCTCTCCCTTCCCATCTCAGCTTCTCCCCCCCCCAACCCGCCTGCCCAATCACAAGGACGCTGGCAAATCTGTCATTTTGTTATTTTTATTGGCATTAACCATGAAAAACAGAGTCATGTGGGTACAACTGTCATGTTTACATCAATCTCGATCCGGACTCCCATAAATTCCAGTCTATTATTTTCAATCCCATCATGCATGTGCATGTACCAGTACCACCTACCACGAAGTTCGCAAACACGAAGGAGGGGTGGATTAGAAAAAAACAAACAACCTGCATCGGGCTATCACTCTTAAAAAAAACTACAAAGGTAAGAAGGACGTACTTTAGTTCAGTGCAACTGGGCTCAGAGCAACGAAGGAACACAAATTGTTGTTCATCTTAGCTAGAGAGCTTCGTTTGGTTGAACCAGCAACAAAAAGCCGGTCCCCTTTTTACAAATTAGCAGCAAATTCGACTGTAAAAGATCGAAGTGTTTTTGCCGTGCCTGCTCAGCAGCTGTATCTACGCCAAACACCACTACAGCCACGCAGCACACAATCGTTTGTAGTTATACGGAGATATTTTAAAATGTTACTTTTCTTCTGCTATCTCCCTTTGTCCTCCCCTTCTATCGTACGTCGCAAGATGGAGAGAAATGGGTGCACAAAGGAAAAGGACATCGATTCTACACATTTTGCAGTAAACATTACGCGAACAAAAATGGACCTAGTTAATTTAAAATAAACTTCTCGGATGCTTCTGCAGCGTTAACAATTTAAAAAAAAATAAGAATCATCAGCATTGTGATGTTTTGATCGCTCTACTTTAAAGTTAGATCGATATGATATGACCGCCCATTTGTAAGTTCACATTTTGAAATAAGAATAATTTATACCGAATCTTATAGCCCCGTCCTATAAGAAGCACCTTAATCCCGACTTATCTTCTTCTTCTTAGAACTGGCACTGCCTAACGCTATCTCTCTGATTTGGTGTTGCTCAAAATGAAAAAAAAAGGACAGGAAACCCCGAAAAATCAAATGTGATCAGAACATGCTTTAGGAGAGCCTCGGATTCTTCTGTGACAGACACAGCACGACAGATATTTGTCACCTGATTCGATGGTTCGGCATCCAAGTCATTCATCCTCACTAGCCTACTTTAAATCTTCAGACCAGCCTCGCGCAGGAAAACGTCAAAAAACTGTCCGCTAGAGGAAGACTATCGTTAGTACTGACAAGTCCTTAGACTAGCCACATGCAGTGCAAGGTCCACAGACAAACCCGAATACCTATTCTCATCACAACTAGCACCACAAGTCTCCCGAATTTCCATCCCCGTTTGTACTTGTTAGCACCTACAAGCATCTCAAAGATTACCTCATCCCCCAGTCACAGTCATACTGTAACTGGACTGTACTATACACAAGACAACTCAGGTAATATCGTCGAGGTTCTTACGACGTCCGGTCAGATGCAACACGGCAGAAGCAACATCATTTCATCTATGTCGGCGGGGAGGGGGTATTTGTTGCTGAACGTCCAGCCGCAGATTATGTGCATATCAGGACGGTGTTGCTCAAAGTTTACGTCCTGCCACATGTGGGACTGCTGTCGCAACACGGGCCTCAGTCCCACCCAGTCACATTGTACTGAAACCAGGCCAAGCAGTCCTAGTGCTGTTCCCTGTAGTGCCAGGCGTCTGGCAGGGCAGCTACTGCTACTTACAATTTTTAAGTCTTAGGACTCGACCGGGATGCAAACCACCGACCTCCTGCCTCGGAAGCGGACGTTAACCACTAGACCACCGAGCAGGTCATCTATGTCGGAAGAACAACATCCGTAAAGCTAAGCCCGTGCGTCCAGTCAAGCTGCTATATATATATTCCCCGAAATATAAATGTATACATAATATACAGGGATCGCGTTAGGTTTTGCGAAAATACGTACATCATACGCAGAGCCTGAGCAAAAATGCGTGAAACCCCGATTTTCTGCGTGCGATCAGAAATCATGTCAACTTTATACTTACTGAATCATGTCAATTTTATACTTACTGAATGATCACCTTTTTAAAAGAAAATGACTGTATGCAACAGGCTAAATCTCGGGAAATAGTTTGTTTTGGCTGCGAAAAGCTACGTTCTGCTTCAGAAGTGTTGTACACTGACCTGTGTAAGCAGACTATGGCTGAGAATGCAACAGCCGCTACCAGATTTTTCGCGTATGCCTTTGCGCAGTGTGACAAGAGAAATGCGCAAGTGACTTTTAAAACGCGTCATATACGCAAAAAACAGTGCGTTAACGCGATCCCTGAATATAAATATATAATATACATAAATAAATAAAATATATATGTATTTCTGTCGTTGCCGTAATCGTTACAAGCCAGCTTAAGAACTTACCATATTCCGCGGCCTATGAGCAGGGATGAAAACAACACTGACTTCCAACAATCACCTTCTGCACCATCTGCTGTCATCCTTGCCGGTGTCCCAGTACAAAAGCGGCCAGCGGCAGCTGACAGACGCAGGGCGTCAACCAGCGAGAAATCGCAGGCGTCAGATCTCGACCGAGGACGTTAAGCGGGGTTTACACGGCTCGACAAAGTCAGATGAAACCAGTCTTATCCAGCCGCGTGCATTAATCAGTTAGTCTCATTTCGAGGAAGAAAGTTATCTTCAAAACAACAACAAAAAAGCTTCTCCTCCCCTAGAGTTTGGTGCAAACACGCTTCGGTAACAGAAAATGCGATCCAAGTTTCTAAAATAATTTTTTTTTGGGGGGGGGGGGCAAACGGATGGACTAGTTTTTTTTAAATTCCTGGCGTCATCCAGCTTCGTCGAGGCGCGTAAAGACTGCATTAGACGCACCAGTCGCGCTACCACAGTAGTCTTCAGCACCGGCGCTGCTACTTCCTCTTGCGCTGCAGCCAGAGACACTCCACTGCACACCCAAAAACGTCTGCTTACACATAAGGAAGACAGAAAAACGCGCGTTTAGCGTGCGTTAATACTGTTGACATTTACGCAGAATGTAGGACCTAAAGGCCTTTGGCATTCATGCGCACTGAACGGCTTTTTCCTCCTTTCGTTGAACCTTCTTTGCCTCTGTGGAAAACAAATGTATTTATGTATGTGAGTATGTCAATACGTACATTTTATATAGACAACGTCAAGAAACACTATACACAACGAAATAATTTCCTTCATGAACTATGACAGAATGCTCAGCTATAAGTTCTTTTTCGTGGGTGTGTGTAAGTGTATGCAACTGCATATGTAGATGTAGAGGATATGTGTGCACGTTTGAGTGTTAATATGTAGATGTATTTTGTATGCCTGTGATTGCACGCAGCTTTGTGCACATGCATGTGTGGATTTCTACTTAGTTATGTGTGCGCAAGCGTGTATACATTCCCAAGTGCTAAAGTACAGGCGGCGACAGGGAAAATGGTACAGCATTATGGTCACATACAAAATTTTACTCCTGGGCTAATTTAATTCGAGTCCACGGTTAGACAGTTCCATTCTGTAGTATGGTATAGGTATATATTTCACACAGCACCTTCATCGTGACTTGTACACCTGTACTGAATTTTTATCGCTATACACAAAACTTAGTTTATAATATCTTGAATAGAACTTTCGCTATAGCCTAAATTTTTGTGCATCCATTCCAAGCATTGTATAGGTGTAGAGTGAAACTAGCGGTAGACTAGAATTGTATGGCACGAGCGCTTTACAAATTGTTCTTTTTTGTGCCTCGAATACAGCACGGCGCTAGAGAACGTCAAACGTGCTGCAGATGCTGTACGTAGCGGGAAGCAGAGCGCGTCAGATCTGACGAGCTGGGAGTTCTTGGACCACACAGGTCCACAGCAAACTGGAGATTATTTTGACCTTTAAATACACCCGTAACTCAAAACAAAGAATGAAAGAACGAAAGAAAAAGATTGGCAGTAAGAAGGAAGAGAAAATGGTTGAAAAAGACAAAAAGAACACAACACCAATCTGAAAGTATGGCTCGCTATTTCCTCCTCCATATGATGAAACGAATAATGATTTGAGGTGTGAGTCTGGGGTACTATTGATTTCTCTATTACCTTACACCCATGCCGGCAATAGGGAAGTGCTTTCTGAATTACGTTTGTCTAACGTGCCAGATTGTTGTAAAAAGGCCAGACTTGGAGGTGGGAAGTTTTATTGTCAGGTCATCCAGTGCTACAGTGCAATCTGTAACTCTTGTCACGCAAGGTTTCGTGTCTGTTTGGCAAGCCGCCAGATTCAAACAACAATTTACGGGCGTCATATTTGAAAGCTGCTTTTACAACATAGCACCAGTGTGCTTCTTTGTCTATTTAGGGTAACATTGTAGCCACATACAAGCTAAGTTAATTTTATCGTTTTAAGCCAGTAGGAATCTATTGGAGCATAGACTGACTTAATCCATTCTGAATTAGCAGGGTTAAAATGTGACATTTAAACTAATGGTGCAAATTTCCTTATATTTAGGCAACAGCTAAGATCACAATTGGACTATTGTGTAAACTAAACCAACCAGAAAAGTAATTTGTTAATTTGAATTTGAAATATTCAGCTTCTCGCTCAAAATTCAAGTTCAGGAAAGATTTGTATGGAGTGCTATTAAACATCTATTTAAAGACATTACAGGTCTACTCCTCGCTTTTGTCTTTCGGATGGGTTTAATCTATCCTTCCCTAAATGTTGCACTACAGTCGTGTTTAATTTTCCTAGGTTAAGAAATTTAATACCAGGAATACTGCTCGCAGGTGTGTGGCGAAATTTATCCTGTGGATAATCACGGACCACAATATGGAGCTCTCGTGAAATGTGCGCAGCGTGCTGTTCTGAGGTAGTGACCATTTCTGTTACATCTCAAGTTCTGGGATCCATGTTCATTTATCAGTGATCAGTCGCCTGTTTTCATACAGTCTCGTTCACAAACTGCAGTGAGTCATGCTCACCACGGGAGAAGCCGCAAACGTCATTGATGAGCCGCCCAGCTAATTAATTGCCAGCACGTGATTATGAACTCCTGTCGTGGGGAACTGCATGTCGGTTCTAGTGTCTTACGTAATGAACTTAATATAACACCGTGTCGACGGATTTGGTAACTTTTCTGATACAAAACGATTTAAAAGAAGGCAGTGTCTGCCGACAATAAGCGATTTTACATTACAGATGGACTGAGAACTGGGGCTTACAAGCGAGTCGAGATGGCCCCGAGGCCCACCCGCACCGATCCGAGTTGTTGAAAGAAAACAAACTGTGGTATTAATGGTATAAGGCTTGAACACAGAAGTAAAGGGACATATGTAGTATGTTTGGGTAAAATAGAAGAAAGGAGTAGCTAAATAGAAATTATTGAAAGGCGTATAAGTACTGTAAAATACACGTTCTCACGTTTTCCAATACAGCATGTCTGTGGCCTTTCTTTAAAACACAAGTGAGATATAATGTGCACACACACACAAAGACAGGCGCTCTGGAACGAACGGACGGACGGATGGATGCAATAACCCCCCCACCCCCACAAGCATATCAGTTACGTCATCATATTTCACAGTATCACAGCAATGTTACTGTGTGCCTGTTCATGAGCTCTCTTATGCCGTTGACAGAACCAGCTATTTGTCTTGTACATCTGTGTGCAAGAGTTGTGCACGCAGTTTATTTGCAGCCTTGTCAGTGAAGGAAATAGGCTCGATTCAAAGGTGACTGTATAGCCCAGATTGTACTGTCCGATTGTGTTATGTTAAAAAAAAAGAACTGGATGAATTTCAATATAAAAAAGTCGGGTGCAGGGGGCGGCCGGGAGGCGAGCTGGATTTTGTCGATGAGTTTGTGTCAGTGTGATGACTGTGTCAGTCACACAGCCAACTTCTGGGTCGAGGAGACTAGCGTCCCACCCACAGAGTTCCTAACTAATAGAGCGAGAGCTGAGACCTGCAGAGTGACCCCGCGGCGACGCCATCTTACCCTGCCTCATCCCTACCCATTCCTACATACCGCCATAGTCACCTTGTGAATTGTTTATTTTGGGGGGTCCAAGCTTCGTTTACGAATCTGTGGTGAGTAAGATTTTTATCTGAAACAATTATTAATTAGAGGAGCATTATAAATATACATATAAATATATATTTAAATATATT
>SMGT01014767.1:758128-776730 GCA_004794575.1 Lanistes nyassanus | reverse complement strand
GGGGGGGGGGGGGGGGGGGGGGGGGGGGGAGAGAGAGTGTGTTTATGTGTGTGTGTGTGTGCACGCATCCAGGATGCGAATTCACCTCAGAACAAAGGGCAAGATAACTCCAACAAAGATACTGGCAGCGCTCACACATAGCCGTATGCAGACGCCTGTGCCCAAAAGGAGCTTGCCGTACCCAAACACGTAGCAAAGAGAGGGCCGAAAGAAAGGAACTTGGCAGATCCGCAGTTTGGGTACGGTAAGCTCCCTTTGGACACAGGCGTCTGCATACGGCTATGTGTGAGCGCTGCCAGTATCTTTGTTGGAGTTATCTTTCGATAATTTAAGCGCTCTGTCCTCATTTGTTTCATATTAACAAAGGGCAAGTTTGACACATGAGCACAGAACCTGAAACACTGCACTCAAGTTCCATACAGTTTTGACTTTTCAGTTCTTTCAATCCATTTGAATGCTTTACCTCTGGAACTCTTTGCTAACATTTTTATAAATTAGTTTCCACAATACTAGTCATGATCGAAACCTATTTCCCTTGAAAAGAATTTTGGATTCAGGGGATCTGTGAAGTAACCCAATATAAAGTGCACAATTTCCTGTGGGCGATAACTGATAAACATAAATGTCAGGATGTTGAGGAATCTTACTGTGTCCAGGAAGTCCTTCTTCCATCCTTTTCATCTGTCTTTCATGGTCAATCAGTGCAAGAAAGTCATAGTGACCCCCATGAGGCTTCCATTCTTCCTTCCGAAGGTCTTCTACAGAAAGATGATGCAAGTTTGACAGTGACTGAGAAAACCTGTCTCTGTCATAGCTATCTGTCTAGGCATCAACAGCATCTCTCTCCTTTGCTTCTGCCAAATCTCTAACATCACAGCTCCTATGACAAAAGTCTGTAGTAAATGATATTTCTTTTTAGCATTATCAGCAACACAGTAGCAGCTGATTAGCAACAGAATCTCAGTAAACACAGAACGCTTACTCAAAGGCTTTTCACTCCCATCCAAAACACTTTTGATCCATATGGAAAGTGCTTCCTCTGAAATTTTTGACAGGTCTGTGCCATACTGTGCGAAGATTTTACCCTGACGTCAAAACACACGAGAAAGTTAACATAAATGTACTGCAGACTAGAAAGTGTAGGTTCACCCTCACAACACATGTTGCATCAATAGACATCCATCAAATTATTTTGTAACAATTATTTAGTGAACAGAAGTTGAAAAATTTGAGTTGTGTGGTATGAAGTGATGAAAAGCTTGTGTGGTCTGAATTTTACTAATGCAGCAAAAAAATGAGCATAAAAATAAAGAGAGTGGGAACTGTTGGAGGAGATGCATGGTAAAGAAAGACAGCATGCCATTGTTTTGTGCATGTACATGCACACATATAGTCTACCAAAATGGTAGCCAGTTTCACAGAATGAGCTGTCTTATTAAAAGATATGGATGAACAAGTTTTGTGGGAAACCAGACAACCATGTATTGTTTGGCACTCTGGGCAGTCAGGAAAAGTCTGGATTGAAAAACCTGAGTACTGTTGCTTTGCACTTCGTTTAGAGCTTATGGAAAGTGAGGGCTGACTTTTTAAAAAAAATCTGTGGACTAAATTGAGAGCGTTACACTCACCTCCTTGTGCCACACAATTACAAAAGCAGGAATTAGAGAGCTTCCAAGATACTGACGAAGAATAGCTGATGCAACAGAATAATCATCATCAACACTCCTGCAACATATATCAATAACATCTACATGACAAGCTAAAAGAGCTGCTGAATTTGGCTGAAAATCATACTTAATAGCCTGTGTGCGTGCGTGCATGTGTGCATACATGCACAAGTGCATTTATGTATGCATGTGTCTATGTGTGTTTCTTCTGGATTTTGTATGGATGTGGCCATCAAACTGGCATAAATTTTTGGATTCGTTCTGCTTCATAAATTAATAGCATACTGAGAACTGGATATTTAAACTTACATCTTGCAAAATAGTACCTCTGGAAACCTTTTCGCTTTAATAATTGCAACAACACTGTTCTGCAGCATTTCTGATTCAGTGCCATCACTTCTTACAAACAAGATTCCAAATGGTTGCTTCTTCGCATACAAAGCTGGGAAGTTCAAGTGTGTGAGTTCTGGCTGGAAGAGAGAAATCATTTATCCCATTGAGTTTCACACCTATTTGCATTTGGGAAGATGGTAGTACATTGTATTTAACAAAAGTATAAAATGCAGAAATTAGGTACAGATGAGACTCACTACAGTGCAAATCTTTAGATTTAATGGAGAAACCCACTGGTCTTCACTCTCCCATCCTTTCTTACATTCTCTCTTCCTCTCTCTCTCACACACACAACAACAACCACACAGACAGCTGTACAAGCATGCATCTGCCCATGACATGTCCTCTCCCTAACTTTCCTACAAGCATAATGCACTTAAAGAATATGTATACCAACACATTATTCCGATAAACTGTGAGTAAACTAATGACATCAGCAATCATGACCTAGTATGGTGCAAAAATACCAACAAAATTAGAAAGAGTCTGGGTGTTTTTACATGTCTTTTCATCTCCTGAGAAGGAAAGCAAAGCTCAACAGATTCTGGCCATGCTGACTATACATTCTCATTCAAACAGTTCAATGCTCTGACAAGACATAGAAGCCTACCAAAAGGTGAAACTGGCCCTTAACAAGAAATCTTTTTATTTCCTCAGCATTGCTTGGATTGTGTAATGTCTCCCTGGGCATGTGGTGGTCAGAAAGCCTCACGTGGACAACACTTGGCCTTGGAATTCTGTCAACAGTTCAAATAATTTTCAAATTTCAAATGTATTTATCACGTGAAAAAAAAAGCAGTTATACAGCAAACAGCTTGCTTTGCAATACACAAGCATAGCAATGATCCACACAAAAGTGCAAATATAAATGTGTAAAAAAGCCATTGATGCACAACATACTTACTGTTCTGTATCTACCTGTGGGTCAACCACAGCAAACAACATGCGATTCTCGAACGACTTCACCACTGATCCATAGTCTTCGATCTCTGGAACCAACAGCAACAGGGTTTTGGCACCAAAATCATGGTAGCTGCTAAACTTTGTACCATGTGCTTATCATAAAAACTGCATCAACTTCAAACTAAGTTGTTCCATAGATGTGATAATTCCTGGCAGAGTTTCTAAATTTGTGCTGCCCAAGGAAAAGCTTACTAGAATAACTTAAGAAACAGCTGTTTTGAGGTTTTCTGATGTGTTACAACGGCATACTAACCCTCCATGGAAGAAGATGGCCGGAAAAGGACCAAGTTATCAGTCATCAGCTCCACATCTTCTGGCCTGTGTCCACTTAGGAAGTCTGTCACTTCATTCACAGAGTTCAGGACAAGAGGCTGGTCCATCTGAAGACTTCATTCACCCACGAAATCATTAATGATTAGACAGAAACATTCACAATCATTTTTGATTAGACATGACAGACATAAACATTTAGTGATTTACACAATCATTTGGGATTACAGATGACAGGCATATATCAGCCACAAATCATTTGTAGTTGGATATGATAGATAAAAAACATTCACACATAAATCATTTTTGATTAGACATGACAGACATAAACATTTAGTGATTTACACATAATCATTTGGGATTACAGATGACAGAAATATATCAGCCACAAATCATTTGTAGTTGGATATGATAGATAAAAAACATTCACACATAAATCATTTGTGATTAGACATGACAGACATAAACATTTACACATAAATTATTTGTGGTTACATATGGAAGACATTACATCAGCTCTACCCAATGAAAAGGTTAAAGGTCAGGAAGAGGGCCTGGATAACTAGTGGGAGTGCATCGGATGCACATGCCAAAGGTTGTGGGTTAGATTCCAGGATGACCAAGAATGATATCCTGGAGTTAGCCATCAAAGGGCATTCTGTGAACATTAAACTGCTATTCCACACTCACTATCTTACTGCAGGTATCATATTAGTGGATTCTTCAGGGTATAGATCTGTAATAGGACCCCCACCCACCCAGTGTGAAATCACTGATATGTGAAAGCACCTTAACAATATAACCAATAAAGGATGGGCTGAGCAGAAAAAAAATCTATAAAAATAAACTTAAAATAAGGATGTAAATATTTTTAACAAAAGCACACTATACTCACAGTCTTATGGTGCGTACAAGCACATCTTTGTCCAAAATGCCATTATAATCCTGCTTTTGCCCGTTTCTATAGATACGCAAAACTGGGTATGTGGTAATATTTTCCTTTTGACACACATCAGTCCAATCATAACAGTTGACTTTAACCAGTGGGTGAGTGCGAGGCGGGTCCTTCTGAAGATCATTTAGTTTACTAGCTGCTTCCTCCAGCTCATGCAGAAATACTTTGCTCCTTGAATCAACTGAAATGAGTGTTCCTCAAACTTAGGTTTTTTTTAATCTGACGTCTTAGTGTCAGCACTTCAATAACTTGATAAGTGAACAACCATGGAGACCCAACAAGAAAATTAACAGAAATATATAGTTTTAAAACATAATCTTCCTAGCCCATGAACTTGATAGTTACTCTGTGTCACTTGGTGTTTATACAGCCTGATAACAACTGTGTTATGCTTTATTTACGGAGAAAGACAGATCTGCAATCATCTTCTTCCTCCTCACCGTGTGAATCCACAATGCTACACAATCCCCACACCCTCATCATTGCAAGAGACCTGTCTTTTTAGAAAGTCTCACATATACTCCAATTCCACCTAAAAAGAAAAGTAAAACAACCAAAATTCTCACGAGAAGTACAGACCAGGTTTCAAGTTTCACCCCCCACCCACCCAAATCTCTTGCTTAAGTGTCTGTATTAGTCTGTCTATTGTTCTGTATGCCTGCACTATTTAAAATATAATGTGCCCAAAATTTTCAATATTTTGCAGGGCTTTACATTTAACAGTTGCAAGATTTCCCAGGCCAAAAACCTGGCTGAAGGGTAAGTAAATTTTCTGACAACTGAACATTTTCAAATGTGCTGAACATTTTAAGATACCTTTATCGGGCTACTACAAACCATCTTCAAGCTAGTAAAAATTTTAAGCCAACTTGCCCAACAAGGCAACCAAAATATGGTGAGTTAATCTCAGTCCTTATCTTTGCATTTTAGTCTTCAGTCCTCCACACTTAATAAGCTGTTCACTGACACAGCAAATCACTCACATGGCAGATAGAAATAGGCCACCAGCAGCTTGCTTTTGGCAACAGTCTCTGGGAAGGACACGTCAGTGAGTGATGGCACCTCTTTTGAAACCACCTCTGTCTGTACAGCTACATACATGACCATGTCGTCAATGTTGGTTACTGCTGGCAAGAAAAAGCAAAAACAAACTTTTAAAAAGTTTGCATAGGAGTGCGTGCATGCATGTCTGGATGTGCGCGTGTGTGTGTGTGAGAGAGAGAGAGAGAGAGTGAAAGAAAGACAGAGAGACATAAATGTATGATTGCTGAAGAAAATGAATGGATCAGTACACCTGCATGAATGGCTATTGAGACATACAGTAAGTGATTAATGTAAAATAAAATAAATACTTTAGAACCACAAAAAAGAAAGAAAATCCATCTACAGGGCAAGAGGTAAAAATTAAAATCATAGTTATCAATACAGCATCAACGTAACCATGTCTACCATTTCAACTCTGTAAAACCAGGTTGTTAATACAAAGAAAAAAGAACAAATCTTCAATATAATATTGTCAAACCATAAAATATCTCAGAATTATCCTCACTCTTCTTGCTTTTGTTGCTAGCAAGGAAACAAATGCCACTGAACAGACGTCTTCATATAACAAGGCTCTGCAAGTTTTCAAATAAATGTGTTGGGATGACCACTTGCCTAAATTTCAATGCATCACCTTTTAATTCTAAGGGGTCACCTTAGAAGTCAATGAAACAGCTTAAAACACCAGTCAAAAGTGTGTCACACATATGCAGGAGTTTTAATTTTGTGTGTCATTTCTTGATTTTTGTGCATAAACGATGCACCTAACATGCATCCTTATGAGCTTTGTATAACATCCATTCATGCAAGAAAAGACAGTCAAAGCTTACTTTCTAAAGAGACAGTCTGATTTTCATCACTCAACAACGATGGAGTGGCTTCCCCTGCAGGTTTAGTCTCAGGGTTCAATAGATGGGAAGAGATGAAGGCTTGCACATTTTCCAGCGTCCATTCTTGTTCCATCACTATACTTTCCTCCTGAGTACAAAGCATAAACACACAGTTTTCTTTTAAGTATCGATAGTGACAGCTTGCACCTTCTAATCTTTAACATGCAATTTTCAAAGTAAAAGTGACAAGTCATATGTGACCAGGATACACATGACTGTACAGATGAACCATCACCTCAAGACTTAAAAACAGTACCCTGCCACAACAACAGAAGTAATCATTAATGAGTACAAGACCTAGTCTTCAGCAACAAGCAATTATGGCTAATTAATATACAGGCTAAGGTTCTGTAACTTTGCTGATATCCTAGCAATTTTAAGATTGTTTTATCAGATTATCACTTTGTTGTCATAAGACTTGTATGTAGGATGAATAGCAGTACTTACCATTCCAGGTTTAGACAAAGAAATCTGCGGATCTCTTGTCAGTGATGGCACAACATTGACCCCTCTATTTAAAAAAAATCTCACTTTGAAATGACTAAATCCTTGGTCAAAAGAACAATAAATCTGACTTGAGTAATAACCTTCTCTAAACCTATAAAATATTACAAATTACAATTAAAAATTACAATTGAAAATTATACCAACAATCAATAAAAGCAAATGAATAATAAGAAATAAATGAAGATTTACACACAAGAACTGTTAAAGAATGGAAGGAAATAAAGAAAAGTATTTATCTGCAAAATAAGAAGGCTCCTATACTAGATATGTCATATGCTAAGAATATCAAGAAATAAAGCAATGCAAGCCATCGGTGAAAGGATAAACACAATGGGATGAACACTCAAGATAAAAAATTGTTATGAAGGCATAAATGTCACTTACTTTTCTTCTACTACCAGCCCAGCTGTGCCATGCACATCGAACTGGATGGAATCAACAACAGCAGTAGCAGCTGCTTTTGTGGCTGGACTGTGCCATATGTAAATGCAAGCCTTATCTGCAGCTGCTTCACAAGGAAGCTTTAAGCCATCTTGTGGATAGTGAAACTAGTGATCAGAAAGGAAACCAAAAAGGACCTGTTATTTACATGCTCATAATATACTGTTTGTCCTAGTTTTACATTTAGTCTTCAGTTAACAGGATAAATGGGGTTTTATTGCTTTAAAACTTTTTAAAAATTAAAATATATACATGATGTCAGTTTGCTGGTTGAAAATGCAAATAGCTTAATAATAAATACACAAAAAGAGTGGAAATGTTTGCCATGGTTCAAGTAAAACAATCAGTTAAAGCATTTTAATATGACAAATCTAACATATGACACAATAAAACATAGCACATAACCCTAACAAACATGACACAGATTTCATAAATAAATGTTTCTGGTGTCATATGTTACTTATGAAGAAATTTAGAACAGAAATGAAAAGTGGTTAAAGTTAATATGAATCCACATAAATCTCCACTCATGCTGCTTCACCTGTTCACCTAAGTCATGTGCCCAAAGTAAGACATGTCACAACTGCCTTTTAACACAGCATATACAGAAACTTACCACCATAGGCTGGGACAATGATCTGACATAACTTGCAAACCCTTGAAGAGTCATTGGTCCTCTGTAGATGATGCTGTGGCATCCATTTGTAACATCATACTTCTCTCTACAGTACAGCAACCACACTGCACACATTTTGCTCTGGGTGATATGACTGGCATGGCTGTTAACAAAATCAAAACACACATTTCATTCTGTCAAGGCATTCCACGTGAAATTCTTTAAAATATCTACATACGCAGATTAAATAAGGAGAACTGACAATCCATCGAACAACAAACAAAATGATTAAATTTCTCATTTTGGAATGTGAAAGTTACATGTCTTTAATAACATTATATTAATTTATATTATTTGCCAACTGCACATTTTCTACAGGAACATAACTTCACAGAGTGCACTATATAATCATTATTCTTTGCATTTTAACATGGCCCAGAATGCATACTAACCCCTCAAATAAAAGAAACACTACTGCATGTTCCATTTATGGCTCAGTTGTGATACCTAAAACCGAAACTAAGGGAGAAGCATATGATATATGTGCTGTGGACTCAAATAGTAAGACACTTACTGAAGGCCAGCAATACTCCCCAAGTCTGTTGTCACATAAAACTTGTATTTATCTCGATAAGCAAAAGCTACCTCCATAAAGACTCTGTGTTCTGGAACCGAGGGAATACCAGGTGAGATTCAGGGTCCTTGACAAAGTTTGTGCCTCAAGATTTGTATTTCAGCTTTTTATTCTCTCCCCTTCCACAACAATGCTGTATACACAACAAATCTAATGCCACAAATAAATAAATAAAAACAAACAACCTAATCACAGCTGAATGCCATGCTGTGAAGAACTGTGTTAGGGTAAGATAGGCAAGAATATTTGCCTTCACTCCAACTGCATCAATGAAAGAAGAATGTATCGTAAACAGACTTCTCGTCTTTGTCACATCACTGACAGTAGGACAACAATAAAATATTCAAAAACTGAAAACAAGTTAGAGGAGTCAGCTTTATCTACCCTAAAAGTAACATTAGTCTAGTAAGACAGATAAGTCAACAAAAATTACAGTTACCTCTCATAGCCCAATGTAATGACAATGAATGATCAGATTTTTATTGAAGAGGGGTAATAGGTAATACTATGTAGAAAATATATGTGTTATCTGGGATGATAATATATTTCAAAAAAACGATTGAAGACCTAAAACACATTATAGATGTTTCAGTTACCGTATGTGCCAATGGCAGCATGATAAGAAAATATAGCATCCTTCTTCCCATGATTCTCCATCTCCATAACTTTACGGTCATCCTTATTTGAAATGATGATTACTTCATTAAGCAAAGCCAATCTGCACAATTTTAATAGAGATTTCAAAATGCAGAAACTGATAACCACTCCTGAGTATTTATGAAACATAAAGAACTTGGTGCGAAGAACACAAGATGTATCATGTCCTCATTTAGGCCACTGAAATAACAGCACCAAAAAAAAAATTGATGCATGACCAAGAACAGTATCCTGATCAGGAAATATTAAAATAATCCTAATGAATGAGAAAAAATTCTGCTCATTTGTGCAATCACAGAGAGTCAAAATCAGAAGCATTTTGTTTCTCATTTGTATTTTCTGCAACGCCAACAACTAGGGCTTATTATGGCAAAAGTCTGGGTTCACAAGCAAGGGCTAGGATCAAAAGAAATTTTCAATGTCTCAGAGCCAAATCTTTAGCCACCATGACACTGAACTACCCTTCAGACTGGAGTGGATCTCCATTAGCTAACATAAATGAGTGGCAAGCAGAACACATCAGTTGGTTGAGCATTTGTCTCATGACCAGTGTCCATCTGCATGGCTTTGGCCTAACTTACACCCTTCATACATTCGAATAAACCTGTTAGTCCAAACTATGTGAGCTATGCACATCTGCCTGTTACTTTGCTCATTACTAAGCATGAGACTAGCTATGTCTGTCAGACTATGAAGCTACGAATATGTTGATTTGTTTTGTGGTGTGATCCACCCTGGCTTTTTATATTTTATATTTTTTGTTGCAATTGGGACAAAAATGATTCCAAAATGGCAAGGGAAATCACCCACAATGTGTTTGGGAGGTCGTCAACCACACTGGGGCACTCAGCAGACAGGCTTCCCTGATGGCATGTGGGATGGGGTACGGACAAAGGTCAGAGGGCAGAAGGGGTAGGTGGGGACAATACCTACACCGCCTCACCCCTAACCATCACTGTCCTACCACCCTATGTAGGGGTAAGGCACTAGCAGCCAGGGGTGGGGGTGGGGGGTGTCAGCAATGTTAAGGGTGAGGCTGTGATGGTTAGGGGTGGAGCAGTGTGGTTCAGGGGTAGGGTGGGAGTAAGGTGGGGCAGTGTTAAGAGCTGGGGGTTAGTGGTTGGCCAGTGTTAAGAGCTGGGGGTTAGTGGTTGGCCAGTGTTAAGAGTTGGGGGTTAGTGGTTGGCCAGTGTTAAGAGCTGGGGTTTAGTGGTTGGCCAGTGTTAAGAGCTGGGGGTTAGTGGTTGGCCAGTGTTAAGAGTTCGGGGTTAGTGGTTGGCCAGTGTTAAGAGTTGGGGTTAGTGGTTGGCCAGTGTTAAGAGTATGGGCAAGGGTTAGGTACAGAGGGGATTGGGGGTGGAGGCTATTGTGAGGTTTGGGGTTAGGGGTGGTGCTAGAAGTGTGGTGGTGGGGGATTAGGGGTGTGGGTCACAGTCACTCCTTATGGGTCTTGTATGTGTTGCTACAAATACTGTTTCAGTCACCATAGTCTGCCCATATGCCTCCTCTCCTTCTGGTCTAAATTTACGGCAATTTTTCTGACTAAATTTTCATAAGTAGAAACTCATGCAATCAACATTTTATGCTAGTCCCTTCTAATGCCTGGACTAAGAACTTACACCAAACAAAGCCATGCAACTGGCTGCAGAAGCCCAGAGTTCAAATCCCGCCTGAGACTTACAGGTAGTTCCCAAGGGGCAACCAGAAAATGTCTCAGTATTGAGATTAATAAAGAAACTATTATTATAATTGTATTGCTGCATAAACTGCATATACCAAAGACTAAAGTATTATCCACCCCCATGCCCCAACAAACAAAGGCAAACAACGACAATAACAATCTTAATGGAATAAACCTCTTTAACTTACTGCAGAATATTTGACATAATTGAGTTCACATCAAACATTACATCCAGGTCAAGTGCTAACATCTCCTCACCTAGTCTGCAAATAAAATGTTAAAAAAGCCTGATAAAACAAAAATGACATGAAAATGATTTATTATTGCTAGGTAGGTGGTGTGTATGTGAGATAAGCACCTGTATGTGTGTGTGTATGTGATGAGCACCTGGTGCATATGTGTGCGCATGCATATGCACGTGTATGCATGCATGTTGGTGTGTGACACAGTGACGAACAGAGTACACCCATATTTTTTGGGGGGTATACAGTATTTGCATGTGCGTCAGATACAGATGAAACTAACAGTTTTCTAATGACACTTAACAGTTGTGCAGAATGAGTTAACAGCATCGTACATGTGTAATCAAGCTATTTCAGCTAAATAATGTTTCAAAAATGACACACCCACGAAAGTTTGAAAGTCTCCACTTTTGCATTTTAGCATATGACACCTAAATGCTTCCCTTGGGAGTTATTTTTTTAAATGTGTTCATACTTCTCAACAAAGATAACTAAATCTGTGTATCTATATATTTGTGTGTGTGTGTGTATAGCAGCATCAGCCATGATTGTTTCATACCTGTATGCCACCACCTTACGTCTTTTGGACTCAGTGTCACAAACGTCTTTCAGACCTGACACTCCAGCTGTGCAGTCAACCTACAGACACAGCCTCCATTTTTTTTTATCTTACTTTATATTGGGCAGCATTTGAACTGGCATACACCTAATAAGTGCCACCCAAGTGGCTGTAAAATGTTAACAGCTGGGTAGGAAGCTGGTAAAAGATACATGAAGAAATGCAAAAATATATATAGCTTGGGCTCACATCACATCAGCCTGCAACCAGCTTAATGCCCAGACACCTCTCCAGCTGAAAGAATACCATATTTCTTGCTGGTGCCCCCTTGGCATATCACGTTTGCATTAAACGTAATTCAAGGTCACTCACGTTACTTCTACTTACTACTAACAATATTAATTTTGAGTTAAATTTGCACCATGCACACCTGTTATGAGCATAGATCTATCTAATATATGCATCCCATGCATCTTGTATTGTTTGTATCCAGTTTGAAGGGATGGGGAAGTTCCACAATTTTTCCTGGCCCAGTGGGCTGGAATCTTTGAAACTCATCAACACACTGAACCGCTGTATTTCACACTCTCTCCGTCTGGTACATCATGTTGCAGATAAGCATGCTTCAGCTACAGAAGGATTAAATTATGATCCAGATTCATGCATATAAGATGGTTGTTCTGTAAAGTTTTTAGTCTTATCTAACACTATGTATATATTCACAATCTATCCTTTTCTTATCATAGAGTTCCATTAAAATCAAAAAGAAAGTCTGGAATAATATTACCACTCCAAGGGGGATTTCATATGCATTTAAGAATGCAGCAGACTTATCATATTCTAGGAAAAACTGTTGCGGTGCAGTGAAACCTGTGCCAAAAACAAAACAAAAAATTGTTAAAAGTTCTTTCAACAATCTGCGTAAATTATAAGTCGATTAGAACATTGCTTAATTAATGATGTAAACAAAACTCATCAAAATAAAGTTCTGAATCTGCCAGTTGGCTTATTTACTATTAGCAATGTCAATAACCATTGTATGAAAATTTCACTAATCACATTGGCTGGGGATGGGCTAATGGGTGGATGGTTTAAGCTATGTTCAGTATATACATATATGTGGGTGTGTGTATTATATTTGTACAGGCTATTTAGTGGCTCAGAATTGATTAGGACAGGTAACAATCTTTAAACCACAGAAAATATTATTTTGCTAAGAACTGTTTTGAAGAATGTATATAGTTGAAACTGGTTTGTACGATTGTGGCGACTACAAAAGACAACGTGCCAGGACTAAGGATTTACTCCCTTGCATGTTGTGATGCCACCATGTGGCTATGAAATGAAAAGCAAACAAAGTCCTTACGTCTTGAGAAGAAGATGGCTACACCAACAGATGGAGAGCGCTTGAGCTTTTCCAGTGTAGTGTAGTTAAGAATTAATGCATTCTTAAAGTCATATTTCAGTGACATATCAGTCTTGCTTTTCCCAGGATCTGCACCAGGACTCATCATAGTCTTGCCACTCTCTCCAGCACCCTTTTCCTGTTCAGCTGCAGCCAGGGCGGCAGCTGTGAGGAGACCGCCCCAAAAGATCCAGCCTGCCATCTTCTGTGGTCAGTGCGCTGACAACCTGGAACCCATATAGATTCAGCATCATACCAGTATGTCTTAACAACGGAACTAAATTATCAAATAAGTCAGTTCTTGTCTTATTATCATAAAATCTTATCATCTTTTGCATTAACTGTTACTTCTGAATGATAATAATCATGGAAATGAGCTACCATATGTTAAAGTTGTGCTCTATCACAAGGGAAGCACGCTAAATGAAAATAACAAATATCAAGCTAATACCCTTCCACTTTCTTCAAAGCGGTCTGGTGAAGCTTTTTTTTTTTTAAAGTTCTTGCGACCAGTGTCAGGAACTATTAATAAAAGAACGGGGGATGCGGGGCAGAAAGACTCTATTGACTCAAGTGTTTTTTTTTATTCGACATTCGCAGAGAAAGGGATGGTTGCAGACATATGAGGTTTAAAATGGGTCAAGCGTTTGTCTGTTTTTATATTTGTTCCCCACTCCTCGTCGCTTTCTTTATGGCTATAGATCTATAACATTACATACAACTAGTCAAACAATAAACATTTTTTAGCGATCACACTTACACTAGTCACAGAGTTTCAGGTTACTGACCTCTTGGAATGTTCTCTGGTAGCTGTGCGATCGGTTATAAACAACTCTGCCTCATGAAACAGTTTACGGCAATAACAGTAATCTGTGCTGATCGTGGTATGCTGCTCTAACACCCGAAGACCTCGATGAACCACTAGTCTAGTACCACTGCATACTGTGGATGTCAGCAAGACTGACACCCATGTGATTTCTAGTTGCCAAATATAAATCACGTGACCTCAAGCGAATGGCTGTTGATGTCGTGCGCTAGCGACTTCAAGGCTGGGTTTAATGCTTAGGTCATGTCCGTGGGTCTCTGTACGGTTAAAAATAATTCGCTTGCTAAAATCTTATAGATTTTTTTGGGGGGGGGGGAATGAAGTTGCTATGATGGTTGACCACACAAAAGGCCGGTACATTTTTGAAGGGTTATTATTATTGGAAACGACTGGTTTAGCCTTTATCCTGGAAAACATCAGTTTATCTATTATCTCACAAATAAATATCACGCAATTCATTTATAATAAATTAGTCCCAGCTGAGACCACATAAGGCTGTTACAGACTGTTTTATTACATTCATTACACAAAAATATCGTCTGCAACTGGGACATGGGTCCGCAAAATTCTTTTTTTTTCCTGGAGTGAGAGTTCGCTTCCGGTGCCGAAGCATACGTTTCTTCTACGCAGTCTTCTAGTACAACCAACTCAGAAATTAGGATGCACATTGCTTGGGCTTTTCCAGAAGTACCTTCTACAAACACCATGTTCATGTTGGAAGCCATGACATTTAAGATTGGTATTGTAATAAACAAATCAATATCGCCGACTGATATTGTCGCAGAAGTTTGGACGAACATTTACGAGAAAGACAACCCTGAGGGTGTCTGGCATTCTATTTCGCTTAACCTAATTGAGGTATCGAAATGCGACACTTCAGGAGCCCAGGATCAAATCATCGTCACTTTCGGAAACGCAGTGATCCTTACCAGCCATGGCGAATACCGATTTACGTTCAGAATACGGCAAACACAAGGAACGGAGTGGATTTGGCCAAGTGGATATATGCAAGACGGCATAGTCCTTGTGCGGCCTCCTTTTGGAGAAAAATGGTCGCAAGGACCGGATTTTAATCAAATTCTTGATGTAGTTCATCTCGGAAATTTCATTGCTGCCTCAAAGGCAGACGAGCTAGGCTTTGATGCTGTATTAAATCTTGCTGACAATCTCGATTTGATCACAGAAAAGTTTAGCTCGCCAGTGCTTTACAAGAAGATCCCTCTTCGCGATGGAGCTGTTAACCCAATTCCAGAAGACCAGTTGAAGGAAGCGGTGGAGTGGCTGCAAGAACACGCGCGCAAGTGCAAAAAGGTTTTGGTGAACTGTCGAGCGGGTATTGGGCGTGCGGGATCTGTGGCCGTCTCCTATGTTTTTGCAGGAAATCCCAGTTTCACCTACGAAGAAGCGTACGATTATGTTTTCAAGAAAAGATTTGTTTACCCTCACAAAGGATTACGAGATACTCTATATAGACTGTATCCCAGGAAACAGACGTAAAGCTTGAGTAGTGAAGTATTTGACACCGTCCAGCCTGTACGTTTTAGTGTATAACGGCCTTTTGTGCCAATATCTATATGGGTCTTATTATGGGTACTACAGATCATTAGTAAAGCAAAACCAGTTTTGCTTTCTGCTTTTTATGATTAGCTGCACAGTGTTTAGAGCTTCCTTTCTTTACAAGAAAAGAACCTCTTCTTAAATATCGGCCAGCTTCATTTAAAAGACCATTATTGATTCCTGTATGTGTTTGACATAGTAAGGAACTTTAAATGTTACGGATTACCAAATTTTTCACCGCGAACATCACTAAAGGATCGAAGCATCTTAAATCCTATCTTTCGTATTACAAAATCTCCTAGCTTCAGGATATGGTTTTTTTATCAATCGCTGTGGTGAGCTGCTGTAAAATAAAGATCTGTTTCTAAAATATTTCTCTTTAATGTAAGGCTTCCTGATTTCTTGCGGAAGAAAGACTGAAACGTCTAGATACAAACATGTTGTAACCTCGCCTGCCCGTTGCGTACCTGCTGCAAGTCCAGCGGAATGGGCGTTACAACACTGTCAAAATACTCATCCGTGTCTAGTTTCCTCTGGATATCTTGCGTTAAGTGGAAAAATTAATTTGCTTCCCATGTTACCAATCTTCCATGACCGTGAAAGGAAAAATAAAGCATGCTCTCTCTCTCTCTCGTCAAAATTAAACCGAGTCATTTAACTTTACGTCACCGTCAGTAAAGCCAGTGATAGCGAAATTCAGCAAAACGCAACCAGGAAGGCGTGTGCTATAGGTCTCTCATCAGCAAGCCACGTCACCCACCTTGTCTTGTGTAGTGTCAATGGCAGCGCTAGCAGAATTCGGCAAGGAACGACCGATCGTTGAGTCGCTCTATATACTTTTCTTTCCCACTTATACGACGCGAGCCTGGCACGCGGACCGGATAAAACTGGCGTCTGCTAGGGTAGCTTACTTTAAAGTGGTGACATTAATTAATTTGATCACACCGGAACTTGCATCGTGGTTCCTGTTGCTGATACCGGGATGACACGAATTTGGAATCCTCTTAAGCTATCGAATTTCTTCGAGGCACCTCGCCTATAATCGCGCGTTTGTTTCCCAAGTGTGACATCCAGACTACTTTAATTGCTCCAGTTCACAGCCGTGCTTTCGTTCACGAACGGACGGGTGTTCGGACTGACGCTGCTTGAGATAGAAAGAACAAATTATTTTTGCCATTGAGTTTCTGCAAGATCTGCTATCATTTTAAAAATAATAACGACGTATACGTATTCTTCAAATAATGACTGCTGTCAGCCTGGCCTTTCCAATGAATGAACTGTCCATCTACTCAATCTTTTGTAATCCATGCCGTTTATCGAAATTAAGCGCAAATCTGTAATTCTATGAATAATACATGTGTACACTCGAACGTATATGTATTTGTAATTTAACGTGCAGGTAGTATACGACATCTGACAATAAAACATATTTCACTATATAATAATTAGAATCTCATCAAAACCCTTGCAAACAACATAGATTTTATCAGAAATTGTATAAATGATAATTAATCAGTCGCACCCACCCATTCAGTATAAAGATTAGACATAATGACGTTTGGCGTTCACCAACGTGGACAGTGACCCCCCCCCTTCCCCACCACCACCTCCAACCCGCTCTTCTTCCGCAGTCGTTCATTAAACCCCGAATAAACAGCATCACCATATGGTACGTTCCAGAGACAAGTTATGCGGTTTTACAAACATCGTGCTCGTGTATATATTATACTCCGGTGCCTGTATGTGGAACCTGAAGGGAAAAGTGGAAAGAAAAACTAAGCGAATGACGCCAACACATGCGCTATACATAGCGAGAGAGAGAGAGAGTCAAGGGGGACAAATCTTTCTTGTTCAAGCATGATTTCACCCCACCCCAGCCACCACCTATGGAAATGAGTGAATGAAAAAGAACAGCGAGGTAAACTGCCTATGTTCGGCTGCAGCCTGCACCGAGCGTCAGTAAACCGTTACCATACGGTATCATGGATACTGGTTCGGAGCATTCAGAGTGAACTCGCCACCGTCGTTATTATATCGATTATCGCTGCCCCGGCCGCCCGTATCTAAACTTTAATACCGAAGAAATACTGCACGTCCGTCCCAGCAAAAGTCTAAATCTCCCAATCTCCTCGACTTCTACTGCTCAGCAACTAGCCCCACAACACATTCTAAACACCACACAACACGTGCGCAGCTTCAACACGTGGAGCGTAAGCCTATTTTTAGAGGCGATTTGGTCACATGAGCAAACAAGAAAGATGGCGACTTACACATCTCTATCGATGATCGCCGGGACAAGAGAACCATAAACAGACTTCGTGATCGCTGGGGTATGGTGTGCCATTTTCAGTGGACTAATCGCTTGGTGTCACCATGACGTCGGTAAAGGTGGCTGTGCGCGTGCGGCCACCTAATCAGAGGTAAATACAGTCAATGTTGGACGTATGCATACTGATTTAACTGAGTTTTTACGTAAGCAGTTTTTTGTGTTTCATTACATCATCTGATCGGAGTAGCACAAATCTGCTTTGGTCTGCAACGTTATCAACTTTCAGTTTGGAGCCCCACCGTCAGTGGTAGATACTAGTTACATGTATCTGGATCGGCGCTATCGCTGTTTTATGCTGGTTACAGCAGACCATACGTCGATCGTGATTGACACTATAGTGTTAGTGTTGTGTACTCAACCTTGCAGTTTAAAAAAAAATATAGGCACTACGCAGAAAGATGCCCCAGAGATCATGTGCTTCTGAGTCAGAGGACTCGAAGAGCGTAATAAAATGTAATCCTTTTCATGCGTTTATGCGCATTGATGGTTGTAATTTTCTCTGGTAATACTGAGTCTGTGTGGAGACCCTTCAAAGTTCAACTTATGGAAAATCGGGGGCATTCGCAAGTGATGAAACCGACGCTTAACTCACTGTACATCAATACCTTTTCTGGTCATGCATACAGTGGCATGAAGATGAGAGTTTTATGCGTAAAAATCATACAGTCTATTTACTTTCTATTTGGTGCAAAGTGAGGCAGAATGTAAAGCAGTAATTTAAGATTTCGTTCTGCATTTGCAGCCAAAAAAAAACCCCCCATACAGAATCTGAATGATAAATAGTCAATATACAGGGGACAACATGCATTTAAAATAAAATTAAATGTGGTGGATATACATTATGAATTAAATGTACAACATTAAAATAGTTACAGGTATGCTCAAGTCATGTATACAAAAACACATGTAGTCAAATATATACATATGCACATCCACCCATATGTGCAACCACACATACACACACTTTTA
>SMGT01014767.1:737242-750841 GCA_004794575.1 Lanistes nyassanus | reverse complement strand
TCGGTCGATCTGATTGTGGGTTAAGGCGTCGACGTGACGTCATATTCAGAGAGGTTTTAGTACGAAAAGGATTAAGTTTTCTTGTGTTTACCGAAGGGAAGTATCGGTACAGTAAAATTCATAACCCGGTCAATAACGTGTGCGTGTGGATACGTATAGCGTAGCTGGGATGAATGTATGAGAGTGCGAGTGATTGTTCTACATGTCAGTAGATGTATGTTGGAGCATCATTCCTTGTGTAGTGAAATATTCTGTTGTAACTGTAAATAAATAGAATAGTGTATTATCGCTGCCCTCTTTTATTAAGTTGTGCGCGTGACAAGCAAGGGGGTGGGGGCTTGAGCCGATTGGAAATTGATTAAATTAGACAGCGATTGCAGTGTTAGTTTCCCCCTTCTTGACACATTTTTATGTTGTGATAACTCTAGTCAACGAGCAGACGAGTAAAACACATAACCGCCATACCCCTAGACACGACAGAGGCAATACCGCGACATATAGTGCAGATGAAAATTTAAAAAGTGCCTATTGTGTTTATTGACATAGTGAATACTAAATTTTACGTACCTGGGTCTTGCCTTCATCACACATTATTACATCAGTTTGTATTGAAATCAGGAACTGAATGAATAGCGGAAATGTGTGCACAGTGCTTAGTATCTGTGGCGCATTCAGCTCACTCAGGTCTTTTTATATTTTTGAAATAGGATCAGTTGGTGAAAGTAATATATGTTTGTATCTTATCTTGAGCAGCTGTTATTTCTGTGTGTGGTCCAGTCAAAAACAGTGACCAGATGGGTTTGGGATATTAAACAAGCTGGAATCACAACAGTCAAAAGTTATACAATACATACAAATGGTAGAGTTTTTCTCTTATGGAGATTATATAAAAACCCTGAGCAGTTTCTTTGTAGGCCAAGTTTCAAGATGGGCTTCCCAGTGAACGGCAGAGCAAAATACATTTAGTAGACCTGGCTGGCAGGTAATGTCTTCCATACTGTTTTTCTCTTCTGGTTATCTTTACAACTCTATATTATGGTCAGTGAGTTTGCTAATATTCATAGTTATAATAGTTTAAGTTATCGACGTAATACACAAACACCTACAAATTCAGTAAATGGTACTAAACATTGTAGAACAGCTTCTTTGAAGTAATATTATTGCGCCTATTACAAATTTAATAGTGAAAGAGCAGATGCCAGTGGAGCAACTGGACAACGTTTGAAAGAAGGAGGTAGCATCAACAAGTCTTTGGTAACTCTTGGCAACGTCATATCTGTGTTAGGTAAGACTGTGTTCCTTACTCACTGTTTCTTATGCTGTTGTTGTGACTAAACATTACTGGCCAAATGTTTTTGCAGTTAAAACTCTGTTTGTAGCTTCTGTGTGTGTGTGTGCATAAATGAATAGCGGAAATGAGTGCACAGTGCTTAGTATTTGCAACACATTCAGCTCATGTGGGATTTTTAAAAATTTTGTTAAATAGGGTTGGTGAAAGTAAATATATGAGGGAAAAAATGTTTGTATCCTATCTTGAACAGGTGTTATTTCTGTCTGTGGTCCAGTCAAAAACAGTGACCAGATGGGTTTGGGAATATTAACCAAGCTAGAATGACACTATGTATGCATGTACGTGCTCAGGTTGGTTTTAGCAATTTAGGCTGTAGGACTTATGCATCAAATAACCCTTTCTGGATGCTATATCTCTGTGTTAGCCTGGAGCATGTGCATGCTTAAGGTTTAAAGAAAATTCAATGTTTTCACAGCGGAAATATCTGAGAACAAAGGACACAGAACACGAGGAACTTTCATTCCATACCGGGACTCTGTTCTCACCTGGCTGCTGAAGGATAGTCTTGGAGGCAATGCCAAAACAATCATGATTGCCAGTAAGTAACAGAAGGGTAAACACCATAGTAGTAAAGAGTTTTATTCAGGTTCTGGAATGTACTGTTGTCATATAATGCCCCCCCCCACCCCACCCATTATTTGTGGAGTAGGAGATGGAATTTCCTTCTGAAAAATTATTTCAACATTCACATAAGCTGTTAACATAATTTTAGCACATTTAAACAAGTTTTAATCCTGAATATATTATCTCTTTTCAGCCATCTCGCCTGCAGACATCAACTATGGGGAAACTTTAAGTACTCTACGATATGCCAACCGTGCCAAGAACATTATTAACAGACCAACTGTGAATGAGGTCAGAGTAACAGATTTAAGTTAATTAAAAATGAAGTGATAGTATAGTGGAAATACTTCAAATATCAAGCTATTACTTTAAATTATTGGCATATTTTTCTTTGATGTTTCAACAGGATCCAAATGTTCGTTTAATTCGAGAGCTTCGAGAAGAAATAGCTCGTCTGAAGTCTCTCCTTGGTGGAAATTTGGTGAGTGTGTTCCTGTTGAAAATTATGATATTGACTCTTCACTTCTAATCACACAGATGTCTTTTATCCTGAACAGTTTTGGATAGCAAATGAACTTTGAAAAATGATATATGACATTCCTTTTACCCTTGGCCCATTTTGTAACAAAAGGAAGGTTAATGACCAGACATTTCCTGGGAAACTTTCTGCTTCAAAATTTGCATATAACCAAATCATATAGACAAGGGGTAAGCCCTGCGTAAGTTGCACCCAGACCATCAAAGTATGGAACTTATTCAAGCTGCTGGGTACCTTATTGTCAAAGGCAGTGCAATTATTAACATCTAAAAGCTGCATTACTTTAATGAATTTCTGTTAGCTGTAGCTAGATTGATATTATATTAGGATGTAGTCTACAAATATTGTTAAGGAGATTGAGAGAAGGTAATGTGTGTGTGTGTGTGTGAGTGCATGTGTGCATGCATGTGTGTGTGTGTGTGTGTGGTGGGGGTGGTTTTAGAATGTTTTAACATCCAGATTCTTTTTCAACCTGCAACACTGGGAGGGAAATTATCAAAAACACATACAACAGCAATCAGAAGAATAACAGAACTGAAATGAAATTTCATCCTTTGCAGCACATGAATGAACAGATTTTTGAATTAGCCGTCTTGGTTTAAATTTATTGGGAAAGACCAGCAATATTCACAATCTTTTGTCATAGGATAACATATCGTCACCGAAAGTCCAAGAAAGACTGCATGAAAATGAAGCAAGGGTAAGTAGACAGGCACTTTTGTGAAAATGGATGACCCTAGTGTGTTCATTTTAAAAAATCAACAATGTGTGTGTGTGTGCATGCGCGTGTGTGTGTGTGTCCATCTGTCCATCTGTCTATTTGTCTGTCTTTTAAATACCCAGGCAGGATTTTAGACACAGATTTTAATCAGCTTTGTATCCTGCAGATCAAAGTCCTGACGGAGGAATGGGCCGACAAGTGGAGAGAGTCAGCCTCAATTCTGCAGGTATGTACCCTGGCATACTGGCTGTTCCTTACTGGCTGATACAAATGCTTTACAAGACCTGCTGCGTATTTACCCTGGCATACTGGCTGTTCCTTACTGGCTGATACAAATGCTTTACAAGACCTGCTGTGTATTTACCCTGGCATACTGGCTGTTCCTTACTGGCTAATACAAATGCTTTACAAGACCTGCTGTGTATTTACTGTGAAAGGGAGTGGTTGCTATGCACTGAAACAGCTAGGAAAAAGATGCATGTGTAATTGTATAGATGATAGGGTTGCTTTAATTGGTTGCTAAATGAGGAAATCATAAGTGAACAGTTATAGACTGATGAAGATTTTTGTAGTATTTGGATAAATGTAGAGAGATAGGCTCAGAAGCTGACATAACTAAATGGCTGATGCAGGAAGAGAAAAACCTGGAGCTTCGGAAGGAAGGAAGGGGAGTGGTTTTGGATTCCACTTTACCTCATCTCATTGGCATTGATGATGATATCCTCAGCACAGGCATCATGCTTTATCACCTCAAGGTAAATGTTCTACTGTATACGTGCACATGCACATTGCACATGTTTGTATATGTCTGCATGCACACACATCCATGTGTACATGCGTGTGTGTGTGTGTGTGTGGGGGAGGGGGGGGGGGGGGGGGGCTGGTTTCTGAGGTAAAGTTTCTTGGAAGTTTGTTTATATAATAAAATGTTTGCTTAATGAGTATTTCGAGATGGCAAGCTCGGCCAGATCATTGTCTTAGGACAGTAACTGCAGTAAACACCTTATTAAGTCATCGCTATTTTTTTGGGGTTTCATAAATGACTGATGAATGGAGACAGCAATCTGCCATCAATCTACTAGCAACATATCTAAGTATTGATGATACTGCAAGGCTTGTGGAAAATGCATGATTTTTATAATATTAAAATTTCTTGTTTAGTGTTTAAAAAAATTCTTTTATTTTCAGGAAGGAATCACTACTATAGGAACAGATGACTCTGATGAGCCCCAAGATATAAGTAAGACATTTCTATTGTTCTTATTCCCCCCCCCCCACCCCAGTTTCGCTGCCTGCAGGTTCTCTCACAGTCCATATCCACTTCTTGCGGTTTGGTGCTGGCATTTCTTGATAAAAATATGATTAAAATTATAACTGCAAAATATTTTATGTTCTGTTTGCAGAAACAGAATCATGATTTTTGAGGATTTGTAAAAGTGTGAACGGAGATCGAGCAGCTAGAGCATTCTTTGTATCCATCCATCCATCTGCCTACCCACCCACTCACCCATCCATCCATCCCATCCATCCATACATCCCATCCCTCCATTCATCCGTGTGACCCACCCACCCACCTTCACTGTCTCTGAGAACATGCAAATATGAATTATTTTTCAGCTATCACTGGACCCGAAGTTGAGCCTCAGCACTGTGTTATAGAATACCGACATGGTGCGGTTACTCTCCATCCCATTGAAGAGTCTCTGTGTGCTGTGAATGGAGTTGTTATCACAGAGCCTATTAGCCTAACTCAAGGTGAGCAGTTAGCTTTGGTAAATGCCCTTTTGCTTGGTGTCTGTAAAGATTAAATGATGTTTAGCTTTGTAAATGTTCCAAAGACTACAGTCAAAAATAAACTAGTTTATGAATTTTCTTGGTTCATTAATTTATGATTTTTCATTAAAAAAAATATTGGATTTTTTTCCTCAAAGCTTTCGACTGATGGATAGCCACTTTCTGTGTAGCCTCACCACCACCACCACCAGAACAGTGTATTTACTGATAGCATGTAATTATGTACATGCTTTTGAAAATTGATGCATTTTTTACAAATATTTTCAGGGGCTGTCATTTTGCTTGGAAGGACAAACATGTTTCGATTTAATCACCCAGCAGAGGCACAGAAGCTGAAACAAATGCGGAAAGTAAGTTTCACATCTTTTTTCATTTGTTTCCTTCCATCCTGTTATAGTAGTAGCCAGTTCTATAGTTTCTCATTATTTGGTTTATGACTTTGTTGCTCACAGTCTGTGTCCACCCTCTGCCTGTACAAAAGCCCCGTTCTGAGCAATTCAAGCACCTCACTGCTAAGCCATTCCTTGAGTGACCTATACCGCTCCAATGATAGTCTGGCTGTACCTGCTGGGTCAGTATCTTAAATTTATTTCTTAACTTTCAAAATCAGTGTATGATGCCCAGTGGCTGTGCTCTTTTACAACAGTTCACATTTGCTGTGGAATAGGATTCACTGCATAAGAATTTAGCGTTGTCGTAAATCAATCAATTTGACTTCAGTTCTAAGTAGTAAAGTATTGTCCTGTGATTCAGCATGGCCTTTATGGATTGTAGACTTCTGCTGATGTATGTGTAAATAAATAAAATAGTTTAGTTTGGCTTTGAGTCCTGTTTAGAGTGTAACATTCCTATATTTTGACTTGACCATGACTGTTGTTTAAATTTAGCATGCTGTATATGGTGATTCAAGGCTGTAAAAGATGCATGCAGAAATTTGCAAGAAATCTTGTGAAGGTTTTATTACCCTATAATATGTACGACTTCTCTGAAAAAAATGTCTTTCATTCAGTTTAGAACTGTCTTTCACAAGAACAAACAGGATCTGAGAACAAGATTATTTTTATTTAATCTTAGTATACCTTATTTTATCATGCTTATATGGGATCAGTGGGGCAGTTTGTTTGGTGTAGTTGTTACCTGGCAAACACATTTCGAGAGGCAGTCTAAGTGTGGAGTCCTTTAAAAAATGATCTGCATGTATACAGGAGTAACAGTCTTTTGAGGGAACACCGTGCAGAGAACCTGAAGAATAGGACAAGCACTTTTTATGGATGGTCTAATTCTTGGAGACTAGATACAAAGAAATGATGGTAGGTGGGAGGGAGCACAGGTCTTGAAATTGGTAACACTGACCCTTGGACTTCAAATAGCTGTTGACTGATGGAGTGTAGCTAAAACAATACACTTATTTTTAAAGTGCGGACACGGATATCATGTGAGTATTTTGTTCTTGTGTAGCAGTAGGAAGAAGAGGGTTGAGAAAGACATGTGAGTTCAAGTGGTATGATTTTTACAAATGTTCTGTCATCACAGCTGTGCAACTATTTAAGCTTCAACAGCAGTGCAGCAGTAACATTCTTTGGCTGCTCAATTGTTCTACATAACCCCTTTCAGACAGCTTTGTATATTTATGTGCTTTGTACTGACACTTGTTTAAAAGAAGTTTTTTGGTAGTGAAAGTATTCAAGGTAAGTGCTGGGTTCTGCATGCAGAAGGAATCTATCAACCGTTAATAATAGAATTTACACAAAATTAAAAAAAAGAGCTTTTATTGTGAACTGTATGTAGAACTAACATTCAGGGTGGGATTTACCTTTGTCCCCGTGCTAAAATTCTCCTCTACCTGGAATACAAATGCAGATGGAAAAGTAAAATAAAGCTGTAAATATTTTCTGTTCTGACTTCTTCAGCTTGCCATCAATGTAAGACATGTTCATCAAGGATTGGGGTTTTAAAAAAAATATAATTTGTTTGGCATCAGAGGTCATGGGGTTATTTCAAGGGTTTTTGCATGATTTGAAAGGGCTTACTCTGTCTCGCACATTTCACAGTCATGAACACTTTATCATTTTCAGTTAGTCTTAGTCGGGAGATTTTTTAGTTCCTAAATTTAAGATTGCTACATGGCACTTCGGTTTGAGAGAGATTCTGCAGTTGTATCATATTGGGGGGTGGAGGTGAGGTGTGTGTGTGTGAATCCCTAAAGGCATTTCAGAACTGGATGGTTGTGCACCCTAGTGAACTAGAATGCCCATTCGTTCCATTAGGAGAGCCCTTAAGAAGAAGACCTAATGGAAATCCATTGGTTCACACATTAAGTCAGGTTTCTGCTCTTGATGCATGTTTTTTTGCATGTCTCAGACTTGTGCTAGATTGTGTCATATATGCCCTGCAAGTGCCAGCAGTTCTCTACAAACTTTCTTTAAAAGATGGCATAGGTATCACATCATCTTTGCATGACCAGTGCCACTGCATGTCCGCTGTTGATGAGTAGTGCTTATTTTCACAAAGATTTTCATTTGTTGTTTTGACTTGACAGTGTGTGTGTGTGTGTACATGTGCACATGCAGCTGTGTGTTATTTTGGGACAAGTGGTTTGAATGGGGTGGGGATCTTGTGTTGTGTGTGTATGCATATATATACATATGGGAAAAATATTAACTTATTTAGAATCTTTACTTTCTAACAAATATTTGTTTTAGAACAGTAAATATAACAACTATCCTTTTCTTGATTGTGAAGAATGTGATTTTGTGTTCCTTGAGGCTGTAGTAGTCTTTAAAATTTATAGGCATGTTCATGCATATGTTTCATTTTCTTGCACCCCGTCGCCATTTTCTAGATGCAAATTTATTTGTATGCATCACTTATAATTTATAATGCACAGAGGTGGGGACTGTTTAACAACTAATTATGTATGATTTTCGTTTATTTCATGGAAGGGCACATTTGACTTTATTTTTATTTCTGGATATGGATTGCTTCTATTTTTGGTACTCTTTCAAGTAAGAATATTGGAGAAAATCCATTGAGTTTATTCTTTTACACATCTGGGATGTGTCTTATGTGGTTTTTGCTTATTGCATGTGTCAGAGATGAGAATTTTGCTTACTGTTTCTTTTTTTCACAGCTGGGAATTTGAAGAGAGTCATCGTGAAGAACAAGAACTTCTCGACAAAAAGCGGTATTGCAAAGAACCTAATAATTTCTTGCCGTTAGTCATAGTATTTTACTAAATGTGTGAACTGTAAACAAACCGTATTCTTTGCTTTAAATTTTGAACAATTATTAAGCTTTAAGTAATGATGAAGGCCAAGGTAGACTGTACTGCTTTGCTGCTGTAGAACACATGCACTTCTGCAACTGTAGTAAACCGGATACAAAATGTGTCATTGTTATCATGACTTACTATTGGCAAGTGCTTTTGACTTGGCCTTTCATGCAGTCAGGAGATTCAGGAACTGCAAGAAAATTACAGACAGAAGGACAGTGAGTGGCAGAGACAGCAGGGAGAGATGGAACAACAGTTAGAAGAGAGGCAAAAACAGTTGTTAGCCCTAGAACAAGAAATGGCTGACATGCGTGAAACAGTTGAGTGTGTCTGTCTTTGAGTGACCTCTCTGTCCCTGGCTCTTCCTCTCTGATACACATGCACGTCCATACATGCACACACAAGTAAACAGACATGCACATCTAAACACTCTTGAAGATATGGACTTCAGTGTACGAGAGAAAAATAATTGCCTGGAAAATGAGCTGCAATCGCAGTTTTTAAAATGTAATTTATGTAGAAAAAATTTTCACCATGAGATATTTTAACTTCTGGACTAATCTGTGTGTGGTTCATGTAGTTGATTTTATTTTAACAGCTTTTTTGTTTGTTTGTTTGTTTGTTTGTTTGTTTGGGTTTCTTTCATAAATAAAATTATGAACTAGTTTGTAATGACAGATGTCGCCAGCTAAGTCTATAGAAGAAGCTTTGCGAAGACTTGAAGAACAAGAGAAGAAAACTCAGCAGGAAACTACAGTTCTGAGGGAAGAGTTACTGCAGGTGAGGACACTTCTGGCACAGCTGGAGAAGAACCATTATACTTAAGAGTTCGTTTTACTTGAATCTTATTTTACTTTCCTGTCTTGAAATTTTTGCTTTTTGAAAATGGTTTAACTGCAGAATTTTTCAATTTGCGTATAGTCCTGCTTGAAACAAACATTATTATACTTCAACCGTTCTGTGGCAACATTTGAAAAGAAAAATAATAGCTAAGAGGCCCTTCGTGTTTCACTGACATAAACAAATCAATAGAGCTGTACATGCAAAACTGTTTTCCTTTTTATTTGCGAACTTCAGGAGCTAAGAGATTTGTCAAGCCGTCATGAAGCAACAGAAGCCAGCATCGCAGTTTCTTTGGCAGAACTGGACAGCCAAGTTAGTTCCAGGCAGACAGTGCTGACAGCACTGGAAGAAGAGATTACACACAGACGCAAGGCTCTCCTTGCTGACAAGCAGAAGGTAAGTTCTGATACTGAACATCCAGAAAATATTAACATGTTTAAATACACTGAATCTCAATTAACAGAGATATGCAGGGACTTGAAAGATTTCAACAAACTATATACTATTTGCTCCTGTTATTACAACTTTTACTCAAAAACTCATAAAATCACATTCTTTAAAATTTATCGCAGACAAGCAGAAGCCACAGTTTAATGATGGCTCAAGTAAGTGGCATCTTCTGAAAAGAATGTAGAATGTATTCCTGTCCTTGGTTCACTCAGAGGTTTCTGTCATCTGGGCAAATCAAAGGTGGCAGCTTCAGCAGGGAATATTTTCTTTAAGCTCTTGACTTCCTTGTTCTAGTTACTGGTAGCTGGCACGTGTGTATTAGAAGTTACAACATTTCACATCAAAAGTGCTCCTTATCTTTTAACTGAGTATGATAAAATATGTTAATGTGTATATATCATTTCCTGGCTTTCAGAAAGATGACCAAAGGGTCCTGCTGACATCTGAAGTGACTGCAATTCGAGAGAAACTTAATGCTGAGAGAGAGAGACTCCTGTCAAATGAACCCACGCTGAAAGAAAAATATTACATCATGCTTCAGAAAGAAGCTTCACTACGCAAGGAACATTCCCACTTAGACCAGGAAAAAAATATTGAATGGAAAAAAATTCTTGACATTTTTAGTGAGGAAAACTACCATATTGAAGAAGCCTGGAATGATCTGGCACAGCATGAACAGACTGTGAACGAGCGGTTGCAGAAAGGGGAATTTTCCAGCGAGGAAGAGAGGGCTGAATGTGAGTTGGAAAGACAGCAGCTGGAGCAGGCCAGAGTACTTCTGAAAGAAGAAGAAGACAAAATTGCAGCCACCCAGCAGAAGGAAATGGAACGTCTGGAGGGAGAAATGGAGAGATGGGCGCAGCAGAAAGAAAATGAAATTGCCGTGCTGCAGAAGGAGCGAGATGATTTGGTACGCCACAAAAGTCCAGACATGTCCGATTTCTTTATGCAGCTAGAAGCTAAACTAGCAGCTTTGAATGAGCAGCAGGAAAAGTGCTGCGAGGCAGACAAAACCTTGTCCTGCTTTGAGGAGGAAGTGAAAAAGCAGATATCAAACCTGCTTGCAGAGCAGAAAAAGCTGCTGGAGCAAAAGAAGGGGAAAATGGAAGAGCAAGCTACTGCAAAAGAAGAGAAGAAAAAAGTAGAATCGGAAATACAGAGTCGTTTGATGGAGGTGCAGCAGATGGCTGATGCTAAATTACAAAAGATCCATGAAGAGAAAGAAAAGTAATTAACATTCTTGTTAAGTCCATTTTAGGTTGGTTTCGTTATGAGCAAGAAATTTTATAGAAGTGTACCACTGTTCAGACTAGCGTTCCTGATGAAGCAGTTGATTATGCAACCTTTCACTCTCCTTGTTTCACACTGGGTGTTCACACGCAGTGTTTGAGCATGCAGATTTCAGCACCAAAAGAAAAAACCTTGCATTTATTTGCCCAGTTTGGTTAGAACTTGGACTAGCTGCTGCATTGTAGGAGTGGGGTGGAGGCATAGGCTTATAAATAGGCTTTACATGGAAATCAACTAGAGTGACTACATACAGACACAGAGAGACATAAAATGTGTGTGTTCCAGTTCTGGGTGAGGTTACAGAGTAGTTGATTTTTTAAAAAAAAAAGAGGGTGGGCTAGAACACAAGAATCTTTAATTTTACATAACCACAAAATCTTTGTCTGGATTTCATCATTGAGAATTGCCACAACATTTTTATCAATCTTTTTTACTGGCACAGGTTGCTAGGATTCAGACAGCAAGCAGGAGATGAGAGGATGCTAGACAGTGTGAAGAAAGAAGACAGTGTGACAGGAGATGTCCTGAAAGAGCAGCAAATAGCTCTAGAAGATTCTTTGAAGGTTCGTATTTTTTTCCTGTTTTTGTTTCCTTTTTTTGTAACTGAGTGAGGGGATAGTTTAATGAGTTTCTTTATGAACCCGCCAGACAGAAATATGGTATGGTGAATAAATGAATGAATGAACTGAGGTTTATGGGAGAGAAGTGCTTCTTTATTCTCCAGTAAATGAGATGTTTTGTCATAGTGTGGTTAGTATTTAAATATGTACTCACGCAGCAATGCCAGATGCTGACAGAGCAGGTGAGGGCTTTACAAGAACAACTGGCAGCCAGCCAGCACCAGCATGATGAAGAACGAGAGCGAGAGTTGGACAGCATAGAGTTCAAGAAACTTCAACTGCAGGACTTGGAGCGACAGGAGAGGTCAGTTCATTGTTGTTTGCTGCTGGTCCGTGTTCCCATGCCTGATGGGATGACTTTAACATGCTGAAGAGAATCTCCTGCTCATTGTCACTGGATTAACAGATCAATGAGAATAAAGCCCATACGTTTTCTTGGGAACTTGACTGTGTGAAGAATATTCAACTGTAGTGTTAATGGATATCTTTCATAACAATTATCATATCAAATTTTTTTCATTTCTCATATCTGGACTGTTAATTTCTTTTTTTTTTTACTTTACAGAATAAATGCTCTAGTAGAACAAGAAGTAAAGAGACGGCTGTTCGAAGAAAAGGTTGAGCGAGAAAAGCAAAGACGGATTGAAAGAGAGAAGGAGAGAATAGAACGAGACAAGGAGATACAGAGATTAAAGTCCCTGCATGAACGGGAGATTCGGCAGCTGAAAGCAAAGTTGGAGAATAGGTAATGTATATATAGATATTTAAAAAGCAACCATATTCACTACAGTTCACTTGGTGTCTTATTTTGAAACTTTGGAGATCATCTGACCATAAGAGTGTGACTTTTCTTCTTAGAATAATGTTTTTAAATGCTTTAGTTTTAATAGTTTTAATAGAGGAGTTGTGCTGAACAGAACTAAACATGATGCTTTTGAATTATGAGCAGATGATAAATTATTCTGTACTCGCCTTGTAAAATTGTGGTATATAGTCTTGATTTATCATTAGCCAAAATTCGGTCTTACTGAAGAAAAGGATTTGAATCACATCAGAAACATTAAAGTCAAGTGTGTGGTTGTGTGTGTGTGTGTGTGTTGTGTTGTGTGTGTGTGTGTGTGTGTGTGTGTGATGGAGAATAAACTTTCATCAGTCATTTGCCCTTTAATTTCAGCAATGGACACAATAGATCCAATCCTTACAGCAGGCCTTTGGTAAGATTCATTGTTACACTGAATTTTATTTCTTGTTATGTTGGATTAATGCTTCAGTACCTATATAATCTTCTCTGGTTAACAATATTGTTTATTTACAGCTATGCCCATGTCACTTCAGATATATTTTGCCAATCAGGAGATTATACAATATACAAAAGATCTGAATTTTTCTTTCTTATCCAAACTTTTGCGCACTGTGCTTGTTGAGAAAAATCTAAGCAATCTTGTACATTTTGTTAAAATTATCTATAAAAGTTTTCATGGCCTGAATTTTCAGATTTTTTAAAAATGTGTGGTCTGTATGGCTAAGATTTAAGGCATTTGACATTTTGTTCCCATTTAATTTTTCTTGTTGCTTCTTGTATTTATCAAAGTGCAGGGATTTTTAGACAACTCCTTGTTCTCTATTCACAGATACATAGCTCATCATTTGATGGGAGCAGGAGAAAGCTGGTGAGGAAAAAGATTTTCTACCTTTTTTCTGATCATCACTATGGTGATAAGTCCCAGAAATGAGAGCTGAGAGTGAGGATGGTAGGACTGTAATTCCCTTCCTGATAGTCCTTTATTACCCCCCCCCCTCCACCCCACCAAATCCACCCATCTCAACCCCTTCAAAATAGTTTGAAGCCATCTTCACTAAAGTGATGTGCACTTGCTTTTATTTTCCGGGACATATCTACTTCCACATTTGTTTTCTCATGATCATAAAGTACAAAAACTTGTGCTTTTTACATCCTCCTCATCCTTTTTGTTGAAACATCAGAATGCTTAGCACTGCAGCTTGCCTCGTGTTGACCCCAAGCTATCTTGCTTTCTGAGGCCTCGCATTATCACACATCCAGGGGTTCCCCTGTGTGACTAGAAGGCATGCATATAAATATGGTAGCCTCTGTAGCCTTGAAATCTGGCCTGCCAATTTTTATTTTTTTTTGGGGGG
>SMGT01014767.1:678947-737223 GCA_004794575.1 Lanistes nyassanus | reverse complement strand
GGGGCTCCTGGAAGCATCTGTGAAAATTAAAGTCACAAAGTGTGTCCATCATTTTTGTTTTGTCAAACAAGAGGTCACTTTTTTTTTCTTTTTTTTTTTAGCCCTGTTGTATTTTACTTGGCATTTCCTACACTACTTTTAACATTCTTCAACACAATGCCCAGAATTGCTTCTATACAGCAAGTAGGTCATTTATCATGAGTATGTGAATCATGTACAGGTGAGCCAGCTAAGCCTGTCGGATCCTCCTCCTTCAGTAAACATCACAATACCCAACTACGAACTGAGGGGCAGTGGACGGGATGCTCACCATGAATATGAAGTGAAGGTAAACTGTCAACAGGCTACACAGTCCTATCTAAATAAGGCTCTTATAACAGGACAAGGCAACAAAATTTAATCTTAAGATTAAAATGTTTAGATATATGACTGAAGTGTGAAAGCATTTCCATGCGGGACTTAAATACTTGTTATTCATGTGGAATTATAACGCACATTTTTTTAGATTATCTTTCTAAATTATTTTTCAGGTAACAATAGGAGATGATATCTGGAGCGTGTTTCGACGATACAGCAGGTTTAGGGAACTGCATCAAACCATGAGGAAAAAATATCCCACTGTGAGAAAGTTGAACTTGCTGTACAATAGCATTATTATTTATCTGGGTTTTGCTGTGCTCAGAAGACAAGTTTTGACAGTCATCTGTCTCTGAGATTAAAAATTTTACGAAGCATTAATACTGACTGGTCACAAAATATTTGTCTCTAAGTGGCCTGTTAACTAATTAAATAAGGAGTTAAAACATTTCTAAACAACCTCGCTAGTGCACTGCTTGAGTGGCAGTTTTTTTTATGCTTAGAGTTATGGGTAGAATATTGCTTTGGTCTCTGTTTTTGCAGTCTGCATGTCTGTACCGTTGAGTGTGTACTTCCAGGTGGACATTCTAGTATTTCCCCCTCGCAAACTGTTTCACAGAAGTGAACGTGTGGCAGCTGAGAGACGAGTGTTGCTAGAGGTGGGATGCTGTTTGTATCATTCTTCTTGGTTTTTAAAGAGCCTTCTTGCAAAATGTGCTTTTTTAAAACTGTTATTAAAATGGATTGAAGTGTTGTCTTGTACCTCAAAGATGCAGGTGAATTCCACAAGATTTTATCCTTTTTAAAACATTTGCTTCGTGTGCTCATTTAGTTACGAAGTAGTGGACATATAGGCTTTTGACACTGTTGAAATAAAATCACTGTTCTGTGATGTGTCACTGTTTGCAGCAATATCTGAACAACCTGGTGGAGGCATGCATGCGATGCCCAGACTGTCCTCTCCATCCAGAAAACAGTCGCTACCTCAACAAGCTCGTGCTGGCCAAGTTTGACCCATTCTTCCAGCGAGGCCTTTTTGAACATGCTCGGAACATTGCCACTTGAAGGCAAGGTGATAAGCTGAAGAGCTGCACACTCTTTGTTGACCTCCAGCTTTCAATGATTTTATTGTTGTGACAGATACCTCAGTCGTTGCAGTTGCCTATAATTGTTACGGTTTAGTGAACTGTACCCTTTCATGGCAAAAATGTACACTGTGGTGTCTGTTTATCATTTTGACCGAGTTTGCTCCATGCCGAAGGAATATACATAGGAAGATACAATCGTGAGATGTGATTTACTTTTTTTTTAAGGTGTAGCTTCAAAGCATAATCTTGTGAAGGTGCCTTCCTGTTGTTTTTAAAGCATGGCATATATGCATATGATAACTGAATACTGAAGCCAAAGCCCTTAAGGGAAAAAATAGGTGCAGGAGCATTGCTTATTCAGGCTTGTTGGCAGACCATGATGGGATGCTAAGTCTGCCCAACCCATGTACTTCGTAGATTTTAAGCAGATTGGTTAGAGAAAAATGATTGCTCAAACCTGCATTTTTTTGTATCTGTTTTTGGGGGGAAGGGGATGAGGGCAGGTAGGACAGTTGGTACTGTTTGCTTAACACTTTGTATGTTCAGAAACCTCGTCAGATGGAATCCTAAAGGAAGAATTCTTTGCTGATAATAATTTGACTTTTAATGAAAAATGCTTCTGAAGTAAATATACATGATTGTGCATACTGCTGTACAAAGTACCGCAGAATGTAAAGGATCAAAGAATATGAGGGATTGCAGAATCTTGTATCTTGCCTTATTCTGTGAGCTTGTAGTTGACTGTTGTTGATGTGGATGCGGGTTATTGTCTTCAGAGCCTTATTTGATACATTTTAGGAATGGAAAAGGAAATTTATTATTATGCATGTATTCATTGCTTTTGTGTGTGAGTTGGTTTGATTATAATCTGGCACAAGCAGCTACCCGAATATATGAAAACAACATGAAGTTATTCTCCATTTGACATTGAAGACAGTGTATGTACATTGTATATGTAGAGACTGTACTTTTTGCTTGAATGTGTTAATTCTTAAGAGGTTGGTTCATTTTTCTTGCCTATCTTGAGTAAACAGTAATTAGACTAAGATTTCTTGTGCTGCAAATTGACTCAACATAGTTACTTATTCACCGTTAAAGCAGAACAGACGAATATTTCTTGTTGTAGCCGTCTGCTGAACAAACTACCATTTACAGCATTCATGGAATTTGTAGTTATAAACCTACAATAGTAATGGCCTTCACCACCCTGGTTCTCATACTACACAGCACTATGATCGAGTCAGCTGTTACTATACAGAAGGCACAGTGTGTGTAGATGATGAAGCCTTCAAACTAGCTTTGGAAATTTCCCCGTCCACTATGATGTACAGTTTTAACATTTCCAGAATTTATTTTTTGTCATCTTGAAGTTGGTATGACGATAATGTTGACTAAGTGGGGAGTTCAGGTGGTGAATTTGGAAAAATGCATTTAGCATTGCCTCCCAACATTCCAACTGATCTCATTCTCAAAGACCATTGTATTTATATGTCATATAAAAACTTTGACAGTTCTGGCCAGGAGTTGTGAACGTTTTGTACTTCGAAAATGTTGCAGACCGATGCACCATATTTTACTTTTCCACTGTGTCTATTCTCCCTACCATCACTGCTGTTTTTAACATGATGTATATTATGTGTTAGCTGCATAGATGGTGCTCTAAACAAGAACGTGTATATTATATAAACCAGTATCTAGGGCTAAAAATTTATCCCCACGGATCCACTGATCAAGTGGATTAAAAGTGTACTCAAATGCTATTCTTTACACAGACATTGTCTTGTCATTTGGAAATATTTTTTCAGACCCCTAGCATGTATATATATAAAGATAGAACATTTGTTGGTGCAACCAAAAATACTGTCAGTTTCTACAGATCTGAATTCTCTGGTTTTTGTCATTTTGTGTCGCTCTCCACCCCTCCTCCTGGCCTACAGACAGACTTGCCTGCATAGCTAAAAGCTTGCATGTTGCTCCAATCTTGGCATGAATAGGAATGGCAGAAGACAGAAGCACATAATCATTGTTGAATCTTCTGTCAGCAGCTTATTTCATTCAATTCTTATCATCCCTCTCCATTCTCCCCCTGCTTCTTTTGACTATGTGCAAGCAAATGGAACTGTAAGACATGGTCAAATGTCAAACATGTTTGGCATGACCTTAACATTTGTTTTTCTTTTAAGTGCCACTACACCTAGAGATGCTAAGCATTTTAACTAAGATCAAATTAATATTGTTGTTGGAGTGGAATCTTTTGTTTTAACTTGTCACATTTACTTTTTGACCATCATCTACTCAACCTGGACATTGTATTTTGGCTTGTGTGTCAGACTCACAAAACATCATGATATGGTGCTGTAGTTTTCTTTTACTGGACTCTAGCAGGATTTCTGTCACTTCTAATTATCTCTTAATGGCTGGCTTTTGTATGAAAAATCATTGTTTCAAGATGAAAAATCATGGTTTCAAGATGAAAAATCATGGTTTCAAGATGAAAAATCATGGTTTCAAGATGAAAAACCATTGTGATAAACTGCACCATTTTTCAACATTTAACAGTGAACACAATGTTGTCATCCTTCTGACCCTTACCTATTTCCTCATTCCACTCAGTGAGTTTGGGGGCATATTCCGACTTCAGCTACCACCATTCGATTTTCATGTTTGGGTGTTGATCGACATCTAAACTGTGCCTTACCCTGCGCTTTCACTTGTGAACATTTTGTTTGAATTTGTTGTGAAGGAACTAGTCAGTTTTGGGATTTTTATGTTTTTTTAAAACCTTATTATTTTCTCTTGTATATATATATATATATGAATTGGCTTTACATTAGTGTATTTGTTGTTTTAGAATGTGCATTTACATGGTTTAGAATTTTTTTTAAAACGAGAATTGCTCATTGCTTAGTTTAAGGTAACCTTTTTCTACCAGTGCAAGCTTCAAGACTCTTTGTAAGAAAAATGATGTAGAATGGTTTTACAATGAAATTGGTTTACAAAATATAGGTGAAATGATGTTTTCTTCAGAACAATTTCAGCTAAATAGAACAATCAGTGAGGGCACGCACAGAGCTGGTAATGAGCAGCAATTTTGCATAATTTTCTTTGCTCAACTTTTAATTTTATCAACAGTATTTCATTCTGCATACCTTCTCATGCCAGGCTTATCTAGGCTTAATTAGAGTCATTCATCTGGTGTGCTGTGTCATGGGGAATCAAGGTTGCTTTGCTTTTGTTATTTTGGCCTGATTTTTGTAAAACAAAGGTGAGATTGCTTTTTCAGAATGTAACAGACATTATGTTGACATTATTGTTGTTTTTTTTTAATAATTCTTGCATGAATTTTGACCATGCAAAATTTTGCTAAATGGGTACATTCTGGGTACATCACTGCACATGAGTGAAATCTTCACAGTTCACATACAAAGAACTAAGTTTAGAAGGTGAGAGAATATGCTGTTCTTGAGATATATTTTATATGTACCATGGGCCATTAATTGACAGAAACTTGTTAACTACTTTTATAAATATATTTACCTCCTAGTTTGAATGTGACATGTCCTAGTAGTGAGGGCATTAAACTTCCTTGATGTGCAGTGGTGTAAAGCAACCATACAAGGTCAAGGATACTCCAGGAAGAAAGGTTAGCCAGATTATTTCTCCCCCGTCAGGTTATTTGTGAGATTGTGGGACTGAAATGAAAAGGTCTTTATAGCAAACCCTTTATCTGAATTGTGGCAGTCTGAAAATGAAGTACTGGTGGTTTGGTGATGTGAATCATAGAGTGTCGTCATCAGTATTCTCTGGTCAAAAATTACCTTGGTAACTTAAAGTTGATGGTGCTTCATGAAAAGGAAATTTTTCCTAGGTAAAATTAGTTTTTAGTACGGTAGCAAGGTAGACTATGTGTATGTCTCCACCGGGTAACAGCACATAGTGTACCTTGCTGGCAGTATAAGAACATGTTACATAAACATGAAATATCTACCATTTGTAGCTAAGAGGTTCAGTAGGTTGATGTCCCTCCTTTCAAATCAACCAAGCCTTTCGTCACACTGTGGGACATCTTTCTGCCAGGCCTTCTTGTGCACGACCAGGCCTACATCAAGTTCAGAATCATTTGAGGAAGGTGGGGCTTACAGAGAACCTCTGCACACAATGCTGGCCCTTGTCTTTTGAAGATGAATGAGGGACATTTTTGTACACTCTCCAGCTCTCAGAAAAAGGGGGATACTGAGACAGCATGAACCCACTTTTTCCCACAAACATTTTTCTGCATCCCTCCTTACAGCAGAGATGAGAACAGGAAAAACTCAACAAAAAAAAAAAAAAAAAGAAAAGTTTGCAGGAATCCAGGGGCTGCTGGACCCCAGTTGGGTCCGGGGTGGGTTGAGAAAATTTGTAAAGACTCATGGATAACGCACTTAAAACTGTATTGTTTGCCACACATTAAAGGATACGTAAGTACACACACACAAAGTTGTACACACCTACATCTAAAGTGATGGTAACGTTGATATTCTGATACTGCACATCCGATACACCAACAATCCAAATGAATATCGACTAGGTATGGATAAAATTGTTCCCACGTAGTACAGCTGGCAAGTGTGCTACCACACACTGCTTATGCTTGTATATTACCACATAATTGTCTTACTAGATTTGTGATCTCAAAAATGTCTCGTGCAGACCCAGAAATGGTGGAAATCTGCCATAAGGAAGAAAATTCTCATCTCTGTTATAGGGCAGGCTGGTTGTCAGATTAGGCTACAGATGCTGATTGAGCATTAAATACCAAATAAAAACAAAAAAAATGTGACAAGTTATTGAAGCTATGGTCAACTTTATAATCCCTGGTTTTTGTCAGGAGGAATTTTTAACTGGGGAACTGTATCCAAGTGATCACCTTTAATTTTTAACAGCTTCAAAAAAAATTTATGTGAAGTTCATATTAATCATTGCATAAATTGCAAGTTAAGGAAGTTTTTCCAGAATCATTTGTTTTTAGGAAACATGCAAGAGTTAAAGGCTAAAACTACACTGTTGCTGGTATTCCACTGCTCAGAATCAGTTCATCCAAGAATGTGTTTTTTTTCCCCTGAACCATTTGTAACAAACGCATTATGCCACTGAAGTACGAGTTTGTAAACATAAGGATGCTTGTATGGAAGATATATTTCACCAATCAGCTTGTCGTTTCTTAGATTTCTCCTAAGCTTTAGTGGTAGAGGTTTGTGATGGAGAAACAAGCATTCTTTCAATGCAGGGTGCAAAAGTAAAAGTACAAAACTAAAGGTGGTCTTTCACTGTTGTATGCTTGTATGTGGTGTGTGGGAATTAGACAACGCAGAGCAACAATTTTTGTCTTTGCCTTTGGTATACATCTACTATATGTCAGTGCTACATAATGAAAGATGGTGTGAAGTTGAAAACAAGTGCAAGACTGAATGTGTGTGTTGTATGTGAATGCCAGAATATTTTTGGGCATGGTCAGAGTGAATGGATTCCTTTGACCCAGATTACAGAATACAATGGCTAGGATTAAAGGCTAATCTCCAAAACAAGCCTCAGAAAGTTCAAAGTAGAACTAATGTTGATGCAAGCAAATCCAGATGAGTGTAAAGTCTTGGTGCAAGATGAGGGAATTCTCCGTGGTGAAGGAACAAGCAATGGAAGTACAATCAAAGAAATAATCAAGAGATCTGCAGTATGTTAAAAACGACTGAAGGCTTGTGTCCACTTGATCCTTTATCACATTATCACACTAGACATGCTTGCATTAAGTAACAGGCACGAAAACTCTGGCCCATCAAAACAATCTTGACACAGCATTTAATATATATAATGGATGTTTGCCTGATTTACTCACTGTTGTCATAGTCTGCCCTTTTTCAAATCTAGGGGTTAGAGGGTTATTTTAGATGCTTTTGTTAGGGCCAGGTTTAGAAGAAATAGCAAATATGTTGTTCAATGCTTCTTGGTTCCCATCAGCGTCAACATTACTCTAGACAAGATCATTATCTTTATCAGAATTAACAGTTCTTGACAGATTTGCTACTTCTAACAGAAGTAACAGTAATTCTTGACAATAGTCACTATCCCCAGCCCCTAATAAAATTACTCTTCACTTCATTGTCCCTAAAACCTCTCTGTTTGAATAGAAGCCTCCAGCAACAACACTTCTCTTGATACTTTCGAAAAATGCAAAGCTTCTATTGTTTGTCAACCCTTTACAAACTGATTCTACTCCTTTAAGAGACTCATCCAGCATTCACCTATGGTTAGAACAAGAACACTGGGCCAAGGTGTACAGTTAGACAACACTATAGCTTGACTCTGTACCCTGTTATTACATGATTATCTCCAGGCTGCAGTCACTTGCTTTATTTTTAGTCGCCCCCCCCCCACACACACACACACACTTGCTCACTCCCGTGTGCACACAACGAAGGTATGCACTCCCGTGATTACTTGGTCACACACTGTTTCTGTTACATGTTGAAACACACCTGCTTAAAGGGCATAAAAAATAGAGATTTTAGCCAAAGTTGAATTAGAATGTGAAAAAGAAAATAACATTCCTAAACATTAGACAATAAATATTTGATATGGAGTGACCTGTTCATGACTTGGTCACATAATGTGGCAAATATTATCTTGACTTTGGAAGAGTAATGAAAAAGGTTAAAATCAGCACATTGTGAGAAACAGGTAAGCCTGGCAAATTAGGACATGTATCTGCTTTAATCAGAAGATGCAAATTCAGACACAAGGGCACAGCAATGGTTGAAAAAACAAAACAAAGCTGCGTCTGTTGCAGGACAGTTCAAATGAAGCATCATATATGCTATACATACAAGCTTAAAAAAAAGGGCAAGCCACTGAGTGTATTATAACTGTAGCTTTATTTCAGTTCAAACTTCTTTAAATTCTATTTCTGTAGAACTCATAAGATTAAAATCGTTGTACATGAATAGGAAAGACAAGTGTAACCCACAAAATAACTACAAGTTTCCCTGAACAACAGGAAACTAAGGGTTTCACTGTTACTTTCAGATGCTGCACCCACCAGCCAATCTAGCCTTATTGCCATCTGTTCAATCTGTCACTGTTGTTTACCATAGGCATGCTCGAATTGATCGCAAGAGTTACTCTAAGCTATCAAGCTATTCCATCTCATGCTCAAATAACACACACACACACACACACAAACATGCATTCCTAGACAGAGTGGCATGCATGCCTACAGTTATCACGAACAGTTAGCTGCCCAAGTGCTTGAGAGTTTCTACAGTGAAATCACTGCATCTCCCCAATCTTCCAAAGTCTCCTCTTCTTCTCTGTCCTTACGTTTTAGAACTCCAGAATGGCAGGCTGCTTGACCATTCCTCTGGGACAGACGAGCTTTGTAGATTGGTTCATACTCCTGTAATACACAGCATTGAGTACGTTATGCCTAGGATGGGTGAGATAATTTACTTTCCCAACAATATCAGTGCTGCTCTAACCACAACAACAAACTGCAGGTGTGAACATACATGAAGAAAGGAAAAACACTTAATTTTTATCAGAACAAATGGCTGATACTTGGTGTGAAACAGTAAGAACAACAGATCTTTACAAAGCTTGAACAAAAACACAGTTGACGTTTCGGGTCATTACCCCTTCATCAGGACAAGGAGTGAAAACAGTAACAACAACAGATCTGTACCAAATTTAAACAAAAAAAGACACGGTCAATGTTTTGCAGCATTACCTCTTCATCAGAACAAGTACAGAAACACAGAGAATTACATATAGACACTTATCTGGTGTTGGTAGAGAGGAATAGACAACACCAAGAAGAAGTTTTGCATGTAATTGTCTGTGCTTTGCATTTTTTTCTTGTCCTAACGAAGGGGTAATACCCTTTTGTCCAAACTTGATACATATAATCTGTTCTTTTTGTTTGCCTCTCTCCCCGCTGCATTCTCAGGTCTGTATTGGGTCTCGTCAATTTCTGCGCTGCACCATTCACCACTGACTCATTAAATCAGAAAACAGCACACTGTTTCTGGAGTACACTAAGTGGCACATAATCTTTGGCAGCTGTAAAGTATTTGCTTGTGCTAGCCCACTGAATCTCTCTGATCACCTACTGTTTTCTGATCTAAGGAGCCAAAGGCATACAGACCATTTTCTAAAAATGAATACTGCATCTTCAAGCACTGTGGGGTGATATATAAATATATAGATTCATGATAAAAATTGAACTTGAAATTTACTGCAGAGTGTTTCATATTAGCTTTTCTACACTTGGCATTCTCTTTAGGACTTGTACATGTTTGTCAAACTTCCATGACTTTTCAAGAGCTCAAATGGCATTCTCCTAAACTCATGCAACCACCCATTCTGTATTCCAAACCCAAAACACTTTTTTTAAAGACACATTTGTTTTCTGCCAAACCAAATTTATATTGAAGTGTATCTTCAAGCATACACTCCCATGGTTTTGATTCCCAATTTAAAAAGATATTAGCTGATACCAGCAGAATAAGTGGTGAAACTCTTTACCATTAACTGATTTGCGAAGGCCTCATTTGGATTGATACAAAATCTCCGTGCCTGTACATAGGCAAACGCATCCCTGTAACATAAAAAATGCATGAAAGGAACAATATTAGTCACAAGAAGATGAAGGCTCTCTTATAATGTGGAAATGCAGTCATGGCTATCAGGGAGTTTAGCTGAAGGGGAACAAGCAGGGACTTAAGAACCCAGTAATGTGTAATTTCAGATGCAAAAGTAAGAAGAAGGCTCTTACTAGTTATAAGTAAATGCCTGTGGAATGAAAACAAAGCGTAAAATAAGTACTGCAACAATGAGGCACCATCAGGACTTACTTGTATGTAAGCCCATAGTTTTCCATCACAAATGCAATCACCATTGCAGCACTGAAATTATAAGTGCAAAATTTCATTACAAGAACACTTATCTGATGCTGTCGCATTCTAGAATTAACTTGGCCCCAGAAAAATGTAATGATTCAATGGATATACAAGTTCTTGTCCCTTTACTGGTATTTTCAATTCCTTTCTTCCTGAAGTTTCATTGTAATCCTTTCCTAAACACATGTAATGTCTTTGTGGGTTTGCACACAACATTTACCACCTCATTCAGTTAGATAATGTTACAAGAGAAAAGACGCGAGCTTCAAAATCTGGTGACCATATGAACCATTGAAAGTTGATGAAAATACTTCCAAATGGTTTAATACCTATGAAAAGGCTATCTTAGTAATAAGAGTAATGCACTGTGTCATATGCAAGACTCTGCAACCATATGGATGTAACAAATATTCACCAAAGATTTGCAATGATGTGAACAAGTGTTCGTGGTTAGGTGTTCAACTACGAATACATTTTCTACATACACACCTTCTACTAATACCGCCGTTGCCATGAACTAGGATCCTGCCTCCTTGCTGAAGACAATACGAAATGAAATTATTTACCTGCAATTAAAAAAAACTTTTGACAAACACTTGGCCACTGTCATGATAAGGTGGCAGTTACTTCATCTAGTAGAAAGAAAACCCTAATAAGCAGCAGCCAAAACTTTTGAAAGGGGGCTTTTTCTCCAACTTTCTTTTCTTCTTGCAGATCTGCTCAATGGCTTTGGTGCAGCTAGTACACCAAGCTCTCTCCTATTTGATCAAGCATCCCACCGAAACGATCTCTGATGTTTTTATTCTTTACAAAATCCACAAGTGATGGATACAGCTATAACTCCCAAATCACGTGTTTGATGTTCTATACTCTAATCACTGCATAAATGTGAAGACAATTTTTTTTAAAATTCCAAATCGAAAGTTAAAAATGAAAATAAGCACAGCAATGATATATCGACTGACATTTATAATTATCTAACTACCACATTCTACTATCATGATCTAGAAATGTGCTATAAAACATTTCCAACAAAATGCTAACAGTAGTACCTTTGGAATATGATGTATGATATTTTCTCGAAAGGAATCAGCCATATCAACAACCAGATACCTGCACAACAAAGATGCATGTACATGTATTTGTTGACAAAGAAATATCTTTGACATTAACATGTTCTTCCACAATTCTTCAGACAGAAAATACATCACCAATTTAAAAATGCTTTTATATTTTGGCCCGGATTAGTTAATGAGCATGTGATAGTATCCAATGTAGCTGTCGTCAGATAAAGATGTCTGCTTCCAAGGTGGGAAGTCAGCAGTTTGTGCTCCAGTCAATCATACCTAAGACTTGAAAACTGGAAATCTAGCTACTGTGCCACAATCCCTGGCACAATAGGGAAGAGTACTAGGATGGGTTGGCCTGCTGTCAGTATAATGTGAAAAGTGGAGAGGGGGAGAGCAGGGACTAAGGCCTGTGTTGCCACAGCAGTCTCAGTGTGGCAGAACATTGTCTCAAGCAGCACCACCCTGATATGCACCTCATTTGGAACTGGATGTTAAGCAACTAAAATTAAACCTTTATCAGATAAGCATACCTAATATATTCATGCTGTGAACAAATTTCCCATCTATCAGAAATATGGCATCATTATGGGACCTTCAGGTTCAACAGATAAACCCAGATAAATCCACTCTAATTACACAGGAAGATCAAGCTATAAGCATGGAGTTTGTTACAATCCTAGAAACATACGTGAACATGCTAGGAAAATTTGGTCGGATGAAACTCGCCTCCACATCTTGTCTAATGCACACAATATGTGTGATTCCAGCGGCCTGTAACACATTCAGCTGCAAAACAGATGTCCGCATACTGTTTATAATGTTATGCTTCTGCATATATGGTATCTATATCAGTATATGGCTTTTACCACTTCATTTCTCATTTGGCTTTAGAAGTATAAACAATAAAATTGTCAATATTTAAGCTGAAATTAAAGGTACTCAGTTCAAATAAACTTTCAAAAATGTTGCGCTAATCAAGATAAAAATAACCCAGTAATTAAAAAACTGTCTGTATATTGCAAAATAATTATCCACTCCACGGATATTACCAAGAAATGAAAAGTAAAATTCCATATAACTTACTTTTGATTTCATTGCAGCTGCGTATGGGCCCAGAAACAGCCCAGGAATTATTTCCTGCAAACATCAACAAATCAGTTACAAAACTATGCTTCCCTAGCCCTCCCCCTTCATTCTTCTCTACAGTGAATAACACCACCATTTTTCTCATACTACAAGTCATAGTTTTACTTCTGTTTTCAGTTGGTTGTCTCCCAGAAGAGATAAGCAAACTGAGATAGATCCTAATTATTTTTTATTTGTATCCACAGGATACAGCTATCCACTAAAATTCATTTACAAATTTTATGTCCAGTGCTCAATTGTGCATACTGAATAAGATTTTAACAGAAGCGGATCTAAACCATTTGGTAAGTTTATAAAATCATAAAAGGTAAAACTAAAAATGAAATAAATATGTTATACCTGCATATCTCGCCTCATCTTATAACTCCAGTCCTGGATACAGAATAAAACAGAGCAGTTTTTTGTGGGTGTGACAAACGGCCTGTATTATGTATAATTTATTATATTTAACATTTTTAAATATTTGTGCATATGAAAAAAAAGATCATAAAATGTTAAAATATATTTCAAGCTTACGGCGATGAAAGTCTTAAGATTTGTATCTGGGGCCCATGAGAATATCAATGGCATTTCCACTCTAGTGATACTACAATGTCTACAGAGTATAGTGGTGCTCAAGCCTACTCTGGTTTGTTTACATTTCTCCCAAACATGCTAACAAGGGAAATAATTCTTTTCTAAAACACCGAACTTTGTGTTATACTTTTAGGCTCTAAGATCACGTAAGAGCCCTGGTCTTAATGGATGTATGTTTTTGATAAATACCGTAGGCTCTGCATCGGATGAAGGCACAGGTGGAAAATTTAGTGTTTCCATTTACTTCCTCAGAGTTTTCATTCTGCCGACACCCACCGAAACAGTATATTCTCAGCGCTTCTTGCTGTCCTTCGCCTACCGCCAAAAAGTGGTACGTGATACGCAATGGCATGACGACATTCAAGGGGGACGACTCTGAACCTTACAGAGAAAAACCAAATGAAATGAACTCGTTCTAGTTGGTGGTTGTTGCTGTTCCTATTGTTTTACTGGTAACCAATCAAATATTAAAATAAAAATTGCCAGTGTATAAAGTGTGAGCCACGAAAAGCATGTATGTCTTGTTTTGCTAGACAACAACGAGCCGAGTTTCTTCGTGTCCTACCCACTCACTGACTCGGCCAAGCTTCTCTTCGCTGCAGTCCACATACCTCTTACACATTTAAGAGCCACGCACACACAGGTTGTAAAATACAACCCTCATATAGCTTTAGGATATAATATTGGATACGTAATCCCTTAAAAATTTTACATATCTTTATCAGTTTTATCGTGGTATTTTTTCTTCTATATTTTCAGATTTTAATGCCAGTCACCGTCCATTGACCGTCGTCTGAAAATCACAAACACGATGGAACTTTCTCACGGAAAACAGATTCCAAATCCATTAATTTCAGCTACAAGCGTCCTGCACATAGTCTGTTTGCTTATGTTCTACGCCAGTGATGTTCTTTCAGAATCATTGATTCAAAGTGTCAGTGGAACCCTTTTTGCGGAAAACTTTACGTACTATCGCCTTGGTCGCGAAGGATGGCTCAGACTAGAACTACACAGCCTCAAGGGAGATACAGATCTGTACATCTCAAGCACCACCTTACAACCAACATTTTATGACTACGATCTTAAATCAGAATCATGTGGTATAGATGTTGTCGATGTACAGGCCTCGATGAGCAGGCCTATTGGAATTGGAATTTTTGCACATCCTTATTATGTGCAGTCTGTTTTCAAATTGGACATAGTGTATGTAGCAGAACACGAACCAGATGATTACTCTCAGGTGATGAAGTCTTACTTCAATTATGAGAGTTATGTGCAGGACTATGATTTTGAAGGGAAAAAGATTAGAGATGGCAGTGGACTTGATGGAAATTTACCTACCAAAATAGAGGAGGAAGACGAATCGGTGTGGTGGAGTATTTTTGTAGGAATTATAAAGTTTGTCCTTGAGGTGATTGTTTAACTTTGCATAAATGAACAGCTTCATGTAAAGTTTCCAAGAATATGCATTTGTATATTTTAAGTATGCATATATAAAGTATGTGTATGTGTACAGTTTTTTCTTACAAGTTGCAGTTTACTGATATTACATAAATGAACAGCTTAATTTAAACTTTCCGTACATGTGCATTGTATACTGTGTGGTGTGTGTGTGTGTGTGCACGTGTGCCTCACAGTTTCATTGAAAATTAGTTTTAATTCCTAATTTTGATGATTTGGTGAATAGCTTCTTTATGAACAGTAATATTTGGAAGAGTTCATGTAAGTCACATTATGAATAAAGGAAAAATTATTTTGTAAACAGTTTTTTATTATTGATAAATTTTGATTTGTGGTATGCTTACGGTTGTGCTTGAAGCTGCTAAAAAATAACCCTCCTACTAGATTTGATTTTTTTTGCATGTGTAAGACATCATACCATTTTCCCTTGGTACGCAGTTCTTGTATGCACTTCTTGGTGTTGCCATGCAACTATACAAGCAACATGCTAGAAATTTGCATTAATTTCACTGCCGAAGTAGTGGTGTGCATTTCATGGTGAGAAGAATTTAGACTTAGCCTTACAAAAACAGGACAGAAAGAATGAGCAGGAAGGGTCACTTTTCAAAGATTTGTATTGTTGAACACTTGCATGATGAGAGAATTCCCCCTGGCCCTCACCGAAGTCGGTGCATAGTACACTTGAGTTGTTGGAGGTCTTTGTAGGTATACTTGGTCAAAGCAACATTGTAGCAATAAGAGGTTCACTCTAACAAACTGCACCCTTCTGTGCAACATGACGAACTTGCACTTGTGATAATTTGAACCATTTCTGTACAGCCTTACTGTGCTTTTGAAAAGGGAATGGGATTGTGAGTTTTGTTGGAGATGTTAGTGTCATAAATGATTTCACTATATTTAGTCTACAGTTTGACACATATTGCTGACTTGGAGATTTGCACAAAATTTAGTTCTATGTACAGATTTTATTAACATCTTATTTGTTGTAGGCATTCATTTTACTTCATCAAGAAAAAAAAGATGTTTCCTGTGAAAATGAACCATCTGGATGACACACAACAGAAATACTATTAAGGAGTTTTTTAGTCTTGCAAAGTCACAAAGGTTGGCTTTGGTTTGACAAAATCTTTTTTTTTTTAACTTTGTTCTATCAAAAGAGAAGTGCAAGTTACTTTAAAAACAAAATGTTGGTCATTTGTGTCATATGTGAGAATATTAAAAATGCTAGTATAGCTCCTTGATACTGTTCAAGAAGACAAGGTGGGAGAGGCAAAGTAGGGCTATGGTAGGAGCTGGCATTATTACCTGATCTAGTCTCAGTGATCTTCTGAAGCAGATAGATTCACTAGTATGGCTATCTATTTATATGCATACACAGTGTACTTGTAGTAAGTTTTTTATGCCAGAATCAAAAAGTAGCTTTCTGCTTTGTCCATGATCACACATCTGTTTGGAAGACAAGGGATCTACGAGTACATGTATATATTTTAATGATTATGCTACCTTATAAGGATAATTCTTGATAAGACATTTTTATATCTAAAGAAATTACTTTTCTTTCTGTTATCCATTGAAGATTTTGATGCTGTGCATTTTTGTAGCTGCAAAATACTGCTTTAGAAGATCTTGCATTTAAAAAAAAATGATGATACACTTCTTCCACATCAGGTTAATTTTATTTACACATGCAGCTGTACCCAGCATCTGAATATGTTGATGTTAGCATCTACAAAGCATCACAGAAATATTCTTCATGCACCAAACTCTAGTATGCTCTGCATAAATACAGCATATGCTAAATAATCGACATATGCAGATTTAGGCAATTCTACATTGCAGAAATTGGAAGAGTACATAGTACAATTGTTCAGTCTGAAATAGGCGTCACTTTTAAGGGCAATCTGTTTCTGTCTTCTGGTAAAATAAGACTTATTTTCCTTGGCACTATTTGTATTGGCAAAAGTTTCATAGTATTTGATAACATGGCTGTGAAGATTGCTGGTGCTTAAAATTATGCTTTGTTGAATGTCTGAAATAAGATGCACCATGTTACAGTTTTTCAGCACTGTAATACTTGGGAACATTTTGGCAGCATTTTTAGCATAGCACTTTTTGTACTACATGCGGTCTGTTCATGTGGCAGCCTTCTTTTCTGGGTGGGAGCCGGGAGGAGGAGGAATGGATAATTCCACCAATCTGTAATGTGGATCTTTATTATTCACTTTATCCTTATATAAGTTTGCATCAACCTGCACATTACCCAATTCTAAGCTGCTTTTGTTGTCATCCATTTAGTGTTTATTTTGCCAATTTACATGACCCACTTTTTGTCACAGACATACAAATATATCCCACAGTTTACCTTAGAGCTACCATCAAAAATGTTTAAATGTTGCAGCATATGGTCGAGAGTCTGAATTTATTCAGTTGAGGAACCTCTTGCCATATTAGGTTAGGCTTATCCCGTTTCCTGCAGACAGAATGGCAGCTTATACTTAACAATTTGTCTATCTTTTACGACTGCAAGTTATATGTAATATGCCGTTGATGCATGAGTGAATGTCTTGCTAATATAAAATCCAATTTTAATTATTATTTTTAAATATGCTGTCAGCAACGTACAAACACATTATTACATTTTGATCTTGCAATGATGTGGATATGGGCACTTCCCAAATATTTGTAAGTGGTAACGTTTGTATAAAAGAATTTGCATATAAAATCTGACAAAATATTTCCAAGCACTCCTGAAGTTATTCTCCATCTTTATTACAAACACGTTGTGTCATGAAAGCCACAATTATCGACAGCCATCTAGTAGTTTAAAAAACTGCAATGCGTTTGCAAACCATGTGTAATCTGAGTACAGTACAATTCAGTAACTGTTATTTAAATTTTATGGATGTGTTTGAAAGATGGTTTGTAATGATCCCTTTTAAGACAACTCGGTGATGCTGAATGTGGCAGCATGATTGGGTGGCTGTAGAAAGGCGTCAGAGTCTAGAAGTTGGTAACGAACTGGAAGTACCCCATTCAGTCAGCTGACATTGCAAGACCTCCTACAGCCAGACAGGAAGTGTCAGCTCATGCATACAGCCAGGATGCCCATGATTGACATCCAGACAGGTTTGTCCTGTTGGCTTTATGGGACAGAAGACCGTACACAAAGGGGAACTTGGGAAAAGCCATCAATGCTTCCACCAGCAACTAGACAATTACAAACCGGCGAAGTGGAGGTTAACCTGCATTCGAGGCATCCCGCAGACCGACCTGTCCTGTCACTGGCTTATGGTGCTGCTTGCCTGACCTGGTGTTGGCTGTAATATTACTAAATGAGGTCTATTTCAGCTTCATTGTGAATATCAGTTTGTGTCTGGCATCGCACAATGCATGCTGTTTGCACAGATCTTTCAATTTACAAGCTAAGCTGCAGCCCCCACCCCCAACGTAACCAAAGCTGCTCACTGCATATAGAAAGTAAATAATTCTGATATCTCTCACATACATATCTATATTCACAACACGTCAACAGGAACATTTATTCCAATATTGCCTTTCTAAGTTCAATGAATAAAACTTCAATTACCAACATGGTTGGCTTTTTAAATACAAATGTGTAAAACATAGCAACAAATCACTGTCTTTATTTTAACTTGTACAAAACATTTGTGTTGACAGTGGAAAGCATATGTCTGAATCTACCCCAGGCTGAGATTCCCTCATCACCTTCTGAGAGCATCTCAAACACTCACTTTACAAACTATACACACGAGTGAGATTTGTATTAGCACCACTGGCTTTTTGCACAAATCCTTGGAATGAAATCATATCTACCTACGGATGACCATCAAAAGCTGAGCAGTTGATAAACAGCAGTCCCCAATGTTAGAAAAGGTTTACAAATGTTGATACATTTTTTTTTGCCCATCATTGGGGGTTTTGAAAGCATGCATACCTAAAGTATCAAATTTTGCCTGCATGCATCCATATAAAAAATAAGCAATTTTTTTTAATGAACACCTTCAGTCTTTTAATTCCTCTCACCCACCCCTTTCAGGGAGACCAAATTGCCCTGCTACCAAAAAGGTTACCCCCCCTCCCCACGGCACCAAGCTTTAGAAAGCAAAAACCATACCACACAGCCCCATCTTCAGTGTCATAATCAACGGGAAATTTGGTAAGTCAGAAACAGCACTGGTCAACACATTGGAAGTGTCTGGACCCCCATTAATCAGAAATTTTAATGCTGCAATCTCCTGTACCCCTCCCCCATTGTTTATTTCATGTTTGGTTTAAAGTACAGTTGGTCGCCCATATCCATAGGTAGATGTGTGTATATATCTTTTTATTTTGGTTGGAGATATGTTACAAAAGGCAAGAAACAAAATACTGAGCAAACTCTGGAACTTCAAGTTTTCACATGATTGGGAACAACATTCACTCGCATACTCAATCAAAAACTCACATTCTAGGGATAATCTAGCATCCAGAGGCACAATAAACAATATTTCACCAAGATGTTCACGGGTTAATGAACTGTTTGTAAAAATGCATGTGTGCTGCAGTTGTCCATGACACTTGACAGACAGTTCAAGAAGAATAATGGCATATCTCGGATGAAAAACACAGGCAATCTCGTGGAATAAGCTTTTTCACTCAAAATGATGAAAAGTGAAGACAATCTTGGTTGATGAAGTTGTACTAGGACTGAGGGTTCCCAGAATTGATTCCAGCAGTGACCGATTCTAATAATGTTCATATCTTACACAGCACAGGCTTGCCAAAGTCCATAGGCATGACAGACAAGTGAACTACTGTTTCCTGAAGCCTTTCAAAATGGGATATATGTTTTCAAAGGCTTCATAGATTTCTGTTCTCACTTTAGCACCTGCAAATAAAATTTTGAAAATCTGATTAAAATAACAAAGTTCTATCTTATAGCAAGTTCCTAAAACTGCTGGGGGAAGTCAACAGTGATTGCATCCCCTTAGCTATTTCTGACTTTGAAATATTGCTGTCATGTGATCATTTAAGCCAATGGCAGCTGTTTTCCACTGTTGAAAATTCTCATTTCCTACGACAGGAACAGCACGGTAACAGTGTTCCCCTCATGACGCGAAGATGCTAAAAGACCAGTGAAACTACAAAGCCTAGCTACAATTTGGCCTGCAGGTAATGCAAGCATCACAATCAACCACATTCTGACCATAAGTATTTTATATCATGTACTAAATTAGTAACAACACTAAGGTTCGTGAAATTTCCATTCCTAGAGATTCCCACGTCAGGTCTGCAGCATGTCATGTTTCATTCAGAGCTATTTAGCCTCTACCCAGTTTAATCTGATAATCATGGGGTCGCTGAACAATGTGTGTAAGCATCAACTAGTACTATCAAAGATAAGACCTATGACAGACTGGAAGAAATAAACGGACTGCATCCATCTACATAGCTCTGAAGAACAGTAATAACACAATGTGCAACTGAATGCACCCAAATTACATTTTGCGACTTAGCACTCTTACATGCTGCATAATACATATATAAATATTATCCAGTCACAGGTGAAGATGAAATTTTATTAAAATTTCCATAAAATTGGTCACATTTTAAACAGTTCTAAAATGTTAACTTTGTTTTATTTTTGAAACTCGCTTGTCAATAAAATGAAAAGTTTACCTGTAAGAACAACTTTCCCTGAGACGAAGATCAACAGCACTATTCTTGGTTTCACCATTCGGTATATCAAGCCAGGAAACAACTCTGGCTCGTAGCTGTAATAAATTAAGTGACAAAGAAAGACACAGATATTTAAAAAAAAACAACCTAATAATGTGCAAAAGACGTAACATACATCAAACCTGAAGGAAACACACACCAGATTACTACATGTAAAAGAACACCATGACAGATCCCATCAGTCTCAGAGATTCTCTTTCCGATTCTCATATGCACTCTATGTGCCTAATCTGCACACTATTTACTTATGACAAATATTTATCTTTGCAGAGTTCGGACTATGAGAATAAAAGGGTGGAAATCAAAGCTCTATTAAACATGGCAGAATATAACACTCAGTGATAGTGTTTCTTACTGGGTCTTGTTTTAAATTGTTTCACCTATTATATTTAAACTGTGTGAGCAAACTTTTGTGATCTACCTTGAAAACTGGCTGTGGGTTAAGACAAGACTTTCCAGCCGAATTGGGAACTTTACATCACAACTTCCCACCATATTCTGGATTTTGAAATCCAGAAATCGAGCCTGTTGAAAACAAGCAATATGTTCAGATAAAGTGAGCAACACCTGCCACATTCATTCTTTAAAGACTTAAGTAACATGCAATGTGAAATTAAGCAGACCCCCACTAACCCTCAATTTTTAAATAAACATGCAGTGTAGTTCTAATCATGGCATTTTCATTCAGGCATTAGATAAAAATCAACAAGGAAGAGCAGTTTTTGAAGAAGGATCTGCCAGACTTTCAGACTGGAGGATGGTGGCCAGCACTTGCCGCAGCTACGCAGGTAAGAATGTTTTGACCTGTGGCCAACACAGCCACCCCTGCCACTTAATGCAGCACCAAACCTGTTTGATGAACTTTTTGTGTCTCAGATAAGTGTATATGATTTTGTTTGGGGTTTTTTGGGTGGTGGTGGTAGTGGTGTGTGTGTATGTGTGTGCTGTGGAGGTCCTGGATGGAAAACAGTCTCAGGTACAACAAAATTCTCTGGTGGTGCCTTATTATCCATGACACAAAAAAGCTACAAATACATGCATTTGCAGCCCATTACTGAGATATTTAATAACCAAAGACTACATTCAGAAATTTCTTCGCCATTTTAAGCCAGAAAAACCATTTTAAAAAACACCCAAAGTAAACACATTAGAACCTGGAAATCTTAGAAATACAGTTTATGAAAAAAAAATTACGTACAGGGAAACCCAGTTTCTGGACTATCCTTGCATATTTTCTGGCAGCCAACTTGGCCATCTCCTCACTGAAAATGAAGACACAATAAAGATTATATTTCTGAATGCATTAGTGCACATATGGTCAACTTAGTAATTTAAAGTTCTCTTAAAAATTCAGCTGCAGTACAGCACTATTTACTCTTAACCAGATATTAAAATGTAAGAATAAAATGTGAATGAGGAGCATATTTTATTAATGCAAATGAATAATCTTTTGTGGTGCAGATAAAATGTTCCATCAACGCACAACATTTAACCATTTCTGAAAGTTTTAAAGTTCTAATCTCAATGGTAGCATAGTAGCCAAAGCAGTATCTAAGTGTAATACCTCTTAGCTCCGGTGCACACCATTTTTCCAGAACTAAAAATAAGAGCTGTAGTTCGAGGTTCTCTGATACGCATGATGACAGCAGCAAAGCGTTTGGGATTGTATTCTGCATTTCGTGCATGGAGGGCAATTTTTTTCAGGTCCAGCTTACAGTCTAGATTTACTGTGCAAACAATGTTCCTGAAAGATGAAAAAGACATGTTTAAAAATAATAATAAATGAAGATTTTTCACACGCGAGAACACATTTCATGTGCACTTCGCATGGACGAGGCACACAGACACTCTAATGAAAACAATGAACACACACACACACACACACAGAGGGAGAGATGAACGCAACACTGACCAACAGGTTAGAATACAGATCGTCTGTCATTCACAGGTGGGTAGAAAAGTATCATAAGAGAGGATGAACAGAGAAAGTTGCAAGTTAATGCAGACAGGCAGTCGCGACGTCAGTCAAGGTACTTGCGGAAAAGATAAGTTTTTAAGTTTCATTTGAAAGTCTGTAGTGATGGGGAGTGTTGTGGGGAAGTGAGTTCCATTGGGTGGATGCCGAGAAGGTGAACATGCGCTGTCCGTATGTTTTTGTCCTTATGTGGGGTACGGAGAGAATGCGATTGTCGGAAAAGGAGCAGAGCTGTCTCGCTGGAGTGTAGATTGTAAGATTGTTTACTAAATGTACAACGCTGATAAAACTTTCATATTAAAACTACAGGTTTCAAAATTACAATAAAGCAATTTAATTTTTAACAAGAACAACTAATACAGTATTTTATGCATTTTAGTGTAATGAAAAGCTGATAAAGGTTTGATACTTAAGCTTTGGGGAATTAGTTGAAAGCACTAAAACATAATTTAAAGCACTAGTTCTCAGGCTTCAAAAACAAGACATTTAATTTGTAAAAAATAAATAATACATTAAACTTCCCATAGATTAAGATTTTGGAAAGGCAGACAAAATAAGGTCTTAAATTGACGTCTTCTAAGGGTGGCCTGGCTGCAACTAGCAATTACTATATTATGTAAATGTATTATGTTAGATTTGGTTATTAATAAACACATCTGTATGTTTGTTGTTCATGGCAGTAATTTCTAGCGTGTGCTTTGAAATTGTGTTTTATTTACTACTCTGTTGCTCTTCTGGACCACTTTCGAAAGTTTGAGTATTTCTTCTAGTTCTAGATCTAACAGTTCTTTTGAGTGGATTTTGGGTTGAGATTTGGCATTGCTTACGGAAAGCCTTTGCAAAAAGAAGTCTCCTAAAAATGCTTTTGTGCTTGATCAGGTAAAGTTTCAGTTTTATTGTCCTTTTTTAAGACAGGCTTTGTTCCTGCATAAAAGGTATGGCTATACGGCTACATTTTTGTTACACTTACACTACAGGGTCTGACTGCTAACTACACTCACTGTAGTTGTGGTCTGATCCCAGATCCTTCTGATGCTGGAGTAGCAGGTGAAATTGGTGTCATAGGCCCACCTGGAGTGGGTGTGGGAGGATACAAGCTTGCATTGGATGGCGGCAACACAGGGTTAGGGGTCGAACCAATATTGAAACTGAGGGCTGGTGATAAAAGTGCTGGACTCTATACCAGACCACCAACAGAAAAGAAATTACAATAGCATTAATATACTTTGCAACTTTGGGCCATAGCGAAAACACCTTTAAAGCCAACATTTGGAAATCCCTTCAAATGTTATTCAAAATTTCAAGTATAAGGCAGCCAATATTCTGACTGCAATATTTCATAAATGCATATACTGCCACTTCAACATGTTATGGCAAAATGGGTTCCTCTAGTCTAATATTAATAACATTTCCAATAAAAATCTCCAACTTCATGCAATGCTTCGGAAAAAGTGAAACATGTTGCAGTTCCATCCTGTAACATTATCAACCATAACTTCTTTCTACTTCTCCTTCTGGAAAATGTGGCAGAATTTAAACAAATGTTGATACATAGAGAATAGTATACATGTGCAGCATGCAAATCCAAAACTATTTTGATGGATAGACCATTGTAAGCTCGCTGTATGTGATGTGTTTATTACTCATCAACAAAGTTTCATTAATATGCCTTGCTTGAGGATTCTTTTATTAGGAAATAAAGATATAGTTTGTTCTTCGTTATTGTATGGTCATTACATCAAAACATGGGTTTTGGTAGACCAATCGAGGTCATATTTATGCCTAACAATTAAATACCTGAATTGTGGTACTTAAATCATAATCAAAGTAGAAGCAATTCTATTCCAAGTGCAATTACCCATCACAAAAACTGAGAAAACCGAAAAATCCTAAAAGGCAACAATTTACCTGAGACTGTGGTTGCGGTGTTAGTCCCGTTCCGTACGAAAACGGGCCGCCGTCCATACTGATATTTTAAGCTGGCGTTCAGAAGAACATCTAAATTTTTCTACGAACTAGCTCACAATCAACGACTCCTCTGTGTCCAAATTTCTCCACAATATGAATAAGCTTTTTCTTCTTCTTTATGAACATACTACATAGAATAGATGCTGCTGACTGACGCCAAGCCACATCGAGAATCTTCTGTAAACATAGGTAACCTTATGAAACCATTCAAATTTGAAAAGACGAAGCCTTGTCAGTAAGTCATTAAAATGGAAACATAAAAGCATTCATTCATGGTACAAACGCAAGCAACTTTAAACGGGAACTGGACTTCGCGACTAACAGCATCATGCAACAGTTTAGCCGCTCTTCTGACCGGAAGTATTCACACATGGGTACGCATTTTGTCGATAGACATTCCGCAGAAAAGAATCTACTGTAAGGATGCAAAAGCTTAATATTTAGCCAATGTTTCCAAACTAAAAATAAAAAATACTCTTGAATATCAATATGCTTCTGTTCTTATAGTTATCATAGATTTACTAAAATAATTAACCACAGTTTGCCCTAAAAATAGACGTAAACTAACAGGGGGCCGCGAGGGAGCCCTTGGGGGTCGTGGTGGCGGTGGTGGTTGTGTGCGTTTGTAAATAAAAAAATACAAACTGAAACTCATTTTCCAGTTTGGATCAAGTCAAAAAAAGAAAAATGGGTACCATTCTGTATTTTTCATCTTCTACTTGCAATGGAAAACGTAAAATGAAAATAGCAGTACAGTGTCCCTTGCTTCTTTCTCCTGTTGGCGTGACGTCAGGAACCTTAACCGCTGTTGCACATACACACGCGTGCACGGTGTTTACATGCGCCCGTGCACGCACTTGTGTGTAAGATATACATAGTTCTTGATAGTTTTGTATTTGTACCTATTTGACTGGTATAGTTAGGTCATCTTTTTGAAGTGCGCCTAGTCCTATTCAGTGACCCCCCCCTCTCCTCGCTCTCATTTTTTTCTGCGTACGCGAGAGCGTGTGTGCGTGCACGCCCACGCTCACGTGTGTGCATTTGAAAGCGTGCAAGTATATTGTCTTCCATCTCAATGCCTTAATAAAGCATAACTTCTGCTAGTACACCGACACGTGTTGTGCTTCTATCCCCCGATCGAGCTGCTTTTTTCTCTCACGTCAACGTCTCTGACGTCACTGCCACGTGCAATGCAGACGACGGAGAAAAGGAGCGACCGACGTCGTTCTCCTTTTGGATTTGCTCTTGCAAGTAGAAAATGGAAAAATACAGACCGCTACCATTTTTTAAAAATCCACTTGAAGTCTGAAGTGGAAATGTGTTTCGTTTCGTATTTCTCATTTTCTGTTCATAAATAAAAAGGCAAATTGTTCAAACGTGCACAGACCGCAGGGAAGGTCCAAGCGTGGATAGACGTAACTTGGGCTAGGACCCTGGCTTTGCAACTTGTGGGTTTTTTCTTTAAAAAAGGAAAAGCACGTGAAAGGAGCTGGAGGCAAAAGACATGCTCACTGGCGTCAGCCACTTCTCAAAGCCTTCAGGGTTTCTTCTGAAATCACTTTTAGGAAGCTGCATATTAAGGCGATATTTTAATTACTTATAATGCTACATCTGTATACGTAAATATTTGTCACATATGACCTCTGTAGCCCAATCAAAAGGAGAAAGGAATTTTTTCAGGAACGGGTGGACAACTCTTGGATTATTTAAATAATGTTTAGAGAGACCCCTTCGAACGTACGCCTGGCAACTATTTTTGGGAATGTAAAACTGAGTCACCATCCAGTAAGTAAACAACAAAGAAATATCAGAACAATCAATATTGTTTTATTTACGTGTATGTCATGGTACATAATATTACTCCAACTCTGCAACACTCTCTTGAGTTTTACATCTTTAACACTTCATCGTGTTTTGGCTCATCGGGTCTGCCAGGCGCATTGCGTACGGTCATGTAGCCCGAAATCTATCATAGATTTTATTGTACAAAATCTTTATGACTGAATAATAATTCGTTTTAAAAAAAAGTCATTTGCAGTAAAAAGAGGAATAATCGATCGTGAGTTAATCTTAGATCTAAATCCGTATAATTTTGCCTTGTACAAGCAGAAACGGGAAAACTTGAAAAGGATTACTGAATGAGGCTGAGACTTAATCTTTTTTCTTTTTTTAAAAACGATATTAATTTGCAGTGCACAGTCGTCGGATCGAGGAGAGTAATGTATAAAATCATCATTAGATTTCTAAAAGGGAATATTGCACTTAACCAACTTTGGCAGGCAAGGTTTAGTGGAGATCACTGACGTCGGCAAAGTAATCGTAGCCTACTCAGCCCCCCCCCCCCCACCTCTTTTTTTTTGTCCCGTGCATTTAAAAACTTTCTGTGTTTAACTGGGCCAACATCTGGTCAAAACTTGTTCTTAAAATATTTCTATTGTTCAAATTCACGCTTGTTGACTGGGAGATATATCTGTCAAAAGTCAGATCTACGAACGTCACCACCCATTACAGATGGAGACGTTGCCGTGTCAGCATAAAGCACAAACGGGCTCGTTAACACTGATTCCTGCAGATTACTAATGACAGTAATCTGACTCCATTTCTTGTACACTTACTACCTACTATTGTCGTTATATTGGTGTGCTTAGGAAGTATGATCACTATTTTATTGGGGAGTCAGCAGATCAGAAATATCACATGTTAAAACAATGTACTGTCAGTATGTCTGTAATATTTCTTATCCCAAATCCACGACTTTCCCACAAAGACTTAAGTATAAATTGCAGATGGAATAGATCTGTAATATAACATTTACAGTACATCATTGTATCCAGGATTCTTTGAATGTGATACTGGCGGTGGGCAAAGAGGATCAGCCTAAGAAATGGAGCTGGCGAAGGATGTCCCTTTTCTCTCCTGTATACCTGTCAAAGACACCAATGGCAGCTGTGATCAAGAGGAGTGCATTACTGATACAAGCTGTACTCTAGTATGTGAACAAAACAATTCTTCAGCAGAAATTATATTAGATATTGGAAGCCCTTCCAGAGAGCTTGATTTTCTGTTGACTTTGGACCCACTGCAGGGATGGATTAACCCCATAACAGGTGAAAAGAACAGAGATGGTCCTTATGTACAGGAAGCTGAAACTTCAGAAGAATGGCAAGACAACTGTGCAGCTACTATTGATGCAGAAGAAAAGACAAATGACAAGCCTCCTAATGTGGTACAAGAACAATTCATGGCATCAAAGAACAAAAATCTGCATAATGATGATTTCTTTTCCAACACCAGTACAGAGCAAGTGGTTTCATGTGTTAATGGCAGTACAGCTGGACCATCTCATAAACTGATGCAGTCTTCAGTCCTTGTACCATTGGTTTTGCACAACTCACTGGCTGTATCAAACATGACAGTTATAAGTAAATCTACACAAGAAGAAAAAAATGACACATCATTCCTAAAGGAGAACTTTGAAGGGATTTTAAATACCACTTGTCAGGATGATACATCTGTACATAGAACCATAATGAATGTGCATAATATGGGCAACAGTTTTGCCTCACCAGTTAATGTTTCACACAAATCATTTTCTGTGAATAATTTTTCGGAGGAAAGATGTCCTGAGGGAAGAGATTTTCCTGGGGTGTCACTCAGCAAATATGTATCTGTGCCAGTGATATATGGGGAAACAACGGATGTTTGTGGGGGCAGAATTCACCTTGCAGGTGCCTTCTCTCACCCTAATAATTCTGCACCTCAACTCCAGAATGGAAAGACTTGTGAAGCAACTGGTTCTTCATTCCAGTCTCATAGTGAGGACCTAGTTTCATATGACAGCTATGGTGAATCCTGGGAAAATGCTAGAGGAGAGCCACCTTCTCCAAATCATCTTTTGGGGTCCAAAATGCAAAACCTAAACAAACGTAAGCTGTGCCTAGTTGGAGAACATACAGAAGAGTTGAAGAGAAGTGTCAATTGCTCATTGTCCATTGTGCCTGACAAAGACAGCACACCTGCAGAAAATATCTGCTGCCTTCCTGGGAACATGGGTACTTCTTCAGGAACCTCAGAGTTAGAAAACTTAGGAAAAAGACAAATATCAGTGCCATTTAAAGTGGTGCAATACTTTGACAAGGTATTCATAACTGAAGAGGCCAAATGTGACAGCCAAGAGGAAAGTGAAATAAAAAGATTATATGAGATTGAAAAGAAGAGCAAGGAGAGTGTTAGCAGAGCCATGTCAAAAGTAACTAAACTAGCAAGTCGTTGTGGTGGATACAATGTGCCTGTCAAAGGAAACAAGGGGGTATTCTTCTGCAGGAAAAAAGATTTCACTAAGAAAACAGTCCGACAGCTTCTGATGTCCTGCAGCAGTACAGAAAACTTGGAGAAGGACAACATGATGGAAAGCTCTTTGTGTGAAGACCCCTATTCTGAAACCCACATAGAGATGAGAAACATGAACATAAGCCTGCCAGAGAGGTCACAAGGGTCCAAATCTCTTAACATTGCATCTGAGCAGGAGCAGGATGTGGAGGAAGAGAAAGATGGAAAACCAGAGGATGCAATCAGGCAGCCAGAGGATAGAAACAAATTTTCATCTGGTTTTAAAAAAAGGGAACTACATCAGGAAGAGAGCCCAGATGACTTGGAAAATCTTTCAAGGCAAGGAGGTTATCAGCTATTGTGTGATGACAGCCTTCTTTTGTGTCCCCAAAAGAATGATATTAAAACAGTACCCAATAAAACAAGCTCATTGGCTGTGGAAAGTGAGTCTTGTCACCAAACTGATGAGGATTTACAACCATTGAGTGAAGAGAGCAGAAATCAAGAGACAAATGGTTCCTTTGTTAAACAAGGCAGGTGGTCTGTGACCGCGGAAGCCATGCACATAGTGCATGACAATGTGTGCACATTAAACACAGATTTGGCAGGAAGCGTAGATGAGACTAAAGAACAACCAACTGGAACAACTTCTGCACAAGTGCTTTCAGATCAAGAACATTGGAAGCAGGGCAGTACTGGTACAACAGAAGAACTTTATATGAGTGAATTAGATAACATCACGGTAATAGGCCAAGATGTCCTGACCAGGTTTGATCCCCCCATGAGAGTTTCAAGTTCACAGATTTGTGCATTATCAGACACAGAAAAAGCTGCACTTACAAGCTCCACTTATGTACAGACTGACTTAAACGGGAGGTTGGAACCAAATACTGTTGGTGCTGACCAACTTCCAGTTGTTGAAAATTGGAAGGGTTCATACAGTACAATCACAGTGCAAAGCTGCAGAAAGGGGGAGCTCAATAAAAGATCATTTGTTTTGATAGTGCATGAAACTAGTGATTTACCTAAGAACTCATCAGATAATCCAGAAACAAGCTCAGGTGATGTAGAAAACCTAATTGGTGTGCAGTCTAGCCAGAAGTTTTGGCAGAACCCTGTGGAAAATACCCAAATCAATCAAGCACAAACCCTCAATAAAGCCTCAAACACTAGAGGTTACTGTTCAATAGAAGATCAGTTGTATCCTTGCTTGACACCAGAAACTGCTGGTGCTGTTTCTGAAGAACAGAACTGCAGTTACTCAACATATTTTGACCTAGAAGATCTACATGAATTTCAAGAGTTGTATTTTTGCTTTCAGGACGATGCTTTTAATAACATTAGTGGAACAACTGAGCCTGAAAGAAAAAGAATTTTCGCGGAGACACAGGATTTTACTCCTGAGGAATTGAATGGCAGTCTTTTTGAAGAATGTTCCCACAGGCTGAATACATCCAGAGATTATTTTGGAACAGATGATGGGAACCTCATTGATGTGCATTCAGGCTTGACAAATCAGCTGGTAGGTCAACAAAGGCATTCCAAGAATAATGGAATGACATACATGCCAACTTCTTTTGAACTTGCTGATACCATAATTCAAACAGAAAATGAGCAATTACGGACAATACAAGGAGTGTTTGAAGACCAAATTCCAGACACAGACAATTGGTCCAAGCATCAGTCTTCTGAGAGAACTTGTACTGAGGAAGTGCCTGGGGAATTGGTGCAGATGGATGTAGGAGAGCCTGGGAGTTTAAATCACACAATAAAATGTGTCCAGAGTGAGTGTGTGAGCTCTATAAGAGAGCTTTACTTGGAGCAAGACATAAAGCAGATTTGCAAACACAATCTGGAACAACAGAGCACAACTGATTTGCTCAGTGATGCCATATTAGACCTAGAAAAAAAGTGTGTTATTCCCCCAGTTTCTTGCAGTGATCCTCTTGACATTTGGATAGAAGAAAGCCCATTTCCTGCATCTGCATGTACTCCATTTTTTCCTAAGTCAGACCTTCATGGTAACTTTAAAGACGAGTGGCTTGAAATGGACTACTGTAACAAAACTGCTGAGGATAACCCTGGAGAGACAACCTTGTTTTCTCTTGATTATGATTTCTTGATGCCAGACTATGATGAAGGTATAAGTAAACAGCTTGGGAATGTTCTTGTGAAACGTGCAGAACAAATGAGTTGCGATATCCATGGACTGCATGAACAGCCTGCAGAAAATGTTGGCGATTGTCTGCAAGACAATGTTGCGCATGCTTGTGTAGGCACACAAAAGTCAGTGCACAGCTTGCCAGCAAACAGCAATAAAAGAACAAGCCTAAGCTCTGCATCCATGCAGTTATCATTCTCAGATTTACAAACAGATTTTACTTTTCTCAGGTCTTTGTCTTCATCCTCAACAACCATGCTTAGTAGTGTTTCTAAAGACACAGAAAATTCCGATGAAAATTTAGGGGAAAAAATACAGAGTTGCAGTGAAGGACATGTTGAAGACAGTGCCACTGGTGAAATACATGGCTCTGCACATAATAAGGTGAGAATGCAAAGTTCTGAGACTCCTTTAATGGATGTTGGCTTAAAGGTAGAATCAAATGGAAGCACATCTTGCATGGCTGGTTTGGGCAATAGCCTGAAAACTTCATTTTTCCAGCATGAAAATCCATCTAATGTGGGTCCCACAAGCAGTGTTTCATGGCCTCTGTGTACGCAGCGTGAAAATGATGCTTCCCAGGACAAAAACGGCTCTTATGTAACTACCATGACTGATGCTTTGCAAACATCGTGTACATGTATGCAGACTGAAAAGGGCTCAAATGGTAACATGTGCAGTGATCCTCAGTGTGTTTGGTCTTCAGCATGCCCTGCAAAAGCAGTTGCTCCCTTGATTGGTGTTGGTGAATTATGCTTTGACATGGCTTCTGTACCTGCTTTGCATTCCTCTTCTACTGACAATAATCAATCGCATCTTGAAAATCCGAAAAAAACAGAGTCTTTAGTATTGAGGCATTCCAGTAACCTAGCAGCAGACGCCAGTAACACAAGCTGTTTTCTTACATCGAATGACAGTTCTAATCCATCATTGATCGCAGCAGTGCCTGCCTCATCCTTGCCTCCACCTTCACAGTCGGTGCTCCATCATGCTGCTGTTTCAGACTCTCAGCCATCATCTTCATCACCTGTGACCTCTTGGTCGTCATCCACATTTCTGGTGATGCATGTTCCTGCTTGTCAGTATAATCCTCCTTGTCCCTGCCATCCTCCCACTACTGTATGCAGTGGGAGTGAAACTGGTGTGGCATGTAGTGTTGCTTGTGTGCCCTTCCACCCTTCCATGCTTGGATATCAGTGCATGTATGCACACCCTGCAGTTCTGGCTTGTCCTTCTGACCAGCTACAAACACCAAGTCTTACTCAATCAGGTTGGTATATTCTTCGATGCCTCATGCATGATGCACAGCTGTGAACACTTAAGTGATAATACTGCATCTGTTGTGTTGATAAACTGAAGAGCTGCTTCTTTTTCCTACTCACAAATACAGGATTGACTTTCTTAGATACACCACCACCAACACCAACACCAACACCAACACCAACACCACCACCACCACCAACACCACCACCACCACCACCACCACCACCACCACCACCACCACATAATCTGGGCTAATAGGAAATGTGAGTGGGCTAATGAATTTCAGAAGTTAGTAGCTTTTAAGGCTAGTAAACATTTTGGAACTTCCCTGTCCTGGTTAATATTGTGTTCCAAGACATAAAACTAATAAATATAAGTAAAGAGTTTGAGTAAATAGTATGTGTGATGCATACTATTCATAATTTCAAAGTCTCTGCATGGCTGTCTAATAAAAGATGAGATATAAACATTGATAGACATGTCATATCACTATACTTAGAAGATTGTACCAAAGCTGGGACTTTTGAATATTGCATATTTTAGATTCTAGAAGGTGCGTCCTTGGAACATAGTTTTGATTTTACTTGTACATGTAGAGCCTCTGTGTTGTCCTGGAAAATCTGAATCACATTTTTCACGTCTCAACATGGCAGGCTTGTACAGGTATGATCCCATTGCAAGGGACTATCATATGGCAGGCAAATGTTCTCAATCTACTTATAAGCAAAAAGGCAGAATAGTCACCAGAGGAGGGTTTGTACCAACCAGACATTTCTCCATTAGAGGCCTACGCATAGGCAGCTTTGTGGTAAGCATATAATTTGAAGTTTTCTCAGCTGATTGGCATATCTAATTGATATTTTTTTTAAAATCAAAGCAGTTATATTCAGTATGATGGCTAATAAATTGTCAGGCAATTTTTTTTACAAGATCAGACAATATGTGAACTTCCAGAGGCAAAGACCAAAGAAAGGCATTGTTAGAGAAAAAGTCTTTTATTTTTAAAATTAGTTTAAAAGTTCATGTCTTTTTTTTTTTACTGTGGGTTATGAAATGTAGGAAAATTGCATTGTAAGTAAATATGTTTCTATAGTCTGTTGGTCATTCCTACTGAACACATTTATTCTGTCATTGTGTAATCACTAGAATAAAAGAAAACACTGACTACTGGTACAGTGTGTTTGTTCTCTCTACTTAAGGTATGCCTAAACAGATAAGTTTTGTTACAGTTCTTATCTCATGAGGACAAGTCTGCAAACAGCAACAAGCTCAAGTTGGCCTTCTCAAAAAGGTCAGTGAAGTGGGTGAAACATGTTGCATTTATCTAGTTAATACTAGATAACACTAGTGGAGAATAATAACTTTAATCAAGCAGGTCTCAACGCCAAAAGGTAGCACTTTTTAAAATGTGTTTTTGGTTTCCACAGGACTCTATTGTATGAGATGAAAATCAGGAGATGTGCAGACTCACCCTATGAATTGTTTGTGGTTGCCATCCATTTTGACAGCATAGTTGGCCTCTGGGGGCGAGACAAAATATTCTTAATAGAAGTTAACACAGTTCCAGAGATGTACATTAAACCCAGCAGCCAAAACTCTCTTGATGGTCTTGAACCTGTGGACATCACAGGAGGAAACATAAAATCTGTGCCTTATCATTTTGTAAGTACTGACATCATTATGTTAGTACCAGCTTATTGTGTAAGTAATGACTTATCATTCAATAAGTTTAGCATAACTTCTTGGTTATTGGCAACTTCTGTTATTGTACACATTTTTAAAGGCTGAAATTTAAAAAAAGCTTCTATATTTCTTGAGGAGTAGCTGATAGGGAAGATTATTGTTGTTATTATTCCAGAGGTAAATTAAACTATCCTTACAATAAATGATTAATTTTTTTTTTAATTTCACATTCATGTTAGACTAGGCCTATAGATGGCCTCAGAATAACAGTGGGGGAATAGTCCCCCAGTTCACTTATATGTGCTCGGACTTCCAGCAGCAGCTCGTTCAACTGCTGAACAGAAAATATTTTCATAGGAAATGATGTACTACCATCATACCTGTATGTGTCTGTCAGTTGCTGACCTTGTTGTGATTGTGACCTTACTTTTTGCGGTGGGATCACATAATGGCTGTTCCCTATAATGCCAGGCATCTGGCAGGGCTGCTACTAGATTGCTAATTTTTAAATCAAAGGTATGACTCAGCCGGAGTGTGAACCACTAGGCACCCACCTCAGAAGTGGATACCTTAACCACTATACCACCGAGGCGGTTTAGGTCTACGAGAGTGCTTATATCAACACAAAATAATTGCTAATGGAGGAACAAGACACCTTTAGAAATAAACAGGAAAATCCATCAGTCATGGATTCCTGTAAAAAAGAATTTACATCTATTACTGGGTGACCTAAGTAGACCGTAAATGCTTTTTGAGAGCTTCTGCAAATTATCCCAGCAGATTTTAAAAGGAAGATTAATTGTGATTGTGAGTTTTTTAAACTGCATGTTACATCACAGGGTTTTTCGTGTGTTAAATCAGGTGAACTTAACCTTGGGTTGTACAAACATAAGAATGTTTAATGATTGCCTGGAACTTTGCAATAAGGCAGTAGTAGCACTTGCAGAGTAGCAGCGCTTGCAGAAAAGTAGTGGCAGTTTTAACTCTGTCACAGGTGTACCTCAGCCATAGCAATGAGAACACAGTTAAGCATTATCTCTGCAAAGACCAGCACTTGTGCAAGCTGCTCGTGAAGTCAGTTATAGTTGATCCTAGTCGCACCCTCTGTCAGAATCAGAAGACAGGGTATGACAGTATGGAGAAAAACAGGATTCTGAATGGTGAGTAGGACACTTTCGAGTCAATGCTGGACATCAGCATCTTTTAATTGTTGCAATAGTTCATTGCATCATTTTTTTATAGGATCATTCACCTGTCCTAATTGTTCAGCAGCTTATATAATTCCTGGTGTGTAAGTGAGTTGAAGCATGCCACATGCCGAGATTCAAGTGTATCTGGGCAAAACTCCAAGCCAGTGGTGATTAGTTGTAAACATTGTACATCTGTACAAATAAATGTGGCCGACTTGGGATACCTGTTTCTTGTTAGAGAACTTCGTTTATGAAGACAAAGTCAATGTTTCAGTGGGTTTAATTATACTGCTTACTGCTTGACTGTTTAAATTTACAATTATACTTTATGCACAGCTCAGGGAGGGTTATTTACGTCATCTACAAATTTCAGTCATTGCATGATTATCTACCTGCTTCAAGTTGACGGGATTATTTGTCAGGTGGAATAAGAGAGGAGAGGTGGGTTGGCAGAGCTCAAAAATCCCCTGCTCTAATTTTTTGGGATTCAGATTTTGTAGTCATTACAGCTTTGATACTAATTGCATTCAGGAAAGCTACATTCTGAGACATCAGATCCACAGGGCCAGTTGCGTGGCCGGTGTGTTGATGCTGCTTTGAAGCACTGCCAGGTATAATGTTTGTCACTACAACATTAGCATCATACTTTATTAAATACATTATCGTCTCTATATTTGAGAATGTTAAAGCTGATGGCTAATGTTTTGCTTATGTGTTCTGATCCATCTCATTGAGGTAACCCCCACTTCCAGTTCTGAGCAGCATGCACTGATTAAAGAATGTGTTTGATGTTCATGTAAAGAGGAAATCTTCACATTTACATGTTAGGTGTATATATTACTTTCCTGCTTGAATGAATTTATATTTTTGCAGTGTGATCTCTATTTTCTTTTTTTTAAGTAGGTTGGATGGTAGTAAGCTGTGTGCATTAATAGTAATAGATACATCAAGCTTTTCTGTTAGTTTGAGTGCATTTCTTTATCATTTTCCTTAGTTTGTGTTTTAGAAAAAAACATGGAAGATGCATGGTGTGATTGATTCATGCGATCATCATGCCCCTACCTTCAACGCGTAGAGATTTTTTAAAAGTCAGTTAAAGCTAGAGGTGCAGAGATTGGTAGAGGGGGCTTGCTGGTACAAATGGTGTCAGTCTTACATTTCGCTTGCTGTCACAGAGATTCCTGTTTAGTGATGGGGAAAATTTATCTCTTACCACAGTCCTGCAAGTGCTGTGTCATGGTTGACAGCCATGGTGAATGTCTTTGGTGCTTGGAGCAAAAATCCCAGCATCATTGGAAGCTTTAACTCCTGGTGGACTTGGTGGCTTAAACAGTGCTGATGTGCCTTTGGTCGTCTCATGTCAACAACTAGAAAAACCAGTGGTGGAAATGTGTTATTGTCAGAGTAACAAGGCTTGCAGCAAATTGTTATTAGAAAAATGTTAAGACCTAAATGTGTTGTCTTTAGTTTGATGGCAGTTTTACAGTGAATTTTGATGTGTTGCATATTTGAAACTGCAATAATTACATTAATGTTCAAGGATATTGTCTGACATAATGGCGAGATCCTTCATTGATTATTCGACATATTTATGTTTCCAGACCTGAGGTGTGAACTAATAACTACATTAATGGTAAAGTTGATATTTTTGTGTCTTTGTTTTCTTACATTTTCTAAACACTTTTTTTTCAGAGTTCTGAAAAAATGAGAATATACTTCCACACTGGTTAAATATTCATGTGTTCGTGTACTTTTCTGTGTGCTTGGGTGAGAGATCGCGTGGTAGATAAAATCAATACAAATTGTTCATTCAATAAACCCACATCTCCATTTAAAGGGGAGTGAGATTATAGTGTAAAACATACATTATAAATGTCATACAGGTCGTCATGATCATGCAGGCTCATAATCTACATGTGTGATACATATAAATATATAATTCCTTTATAATCCCATCATCTGATGACAGGTGAACAGCACTTGGAGGGGGGGGGTCTAATATTTTGGTCACATGAAATGCTTCCTTACATAAAGATATAGGCATTTAAGTACAAAATAAAATGAATTGCATCTTTCGTTTCTTCATATAATGAACTTCATATGTCTATGTGATGGAACAAAGCAGATTTACTGTATGTGAGAGAAATATAAGAGGGGGAAAAGCAAGACAGAAAATGGGGTTTTAAGTGCCCGTGAATGTGAGCTACAGAAGTGTGTATACCTTTAACTGCTGCCATTGACCAGTACTTAAGGTACTACATTTGACCATTCACTAATTTCCTAACAAGACAACATGAGTACTAATCATGCAGGTCGCTTGCTCAATTGACCAATTAAGGCAAAATGTTGAGTGATTATCATCTTGGTGGCAGCTGTATGTGAGCAGAAGTATCAATTCTTAGTGCATAAGCGTGTATAACTCATAATAAACTTTCGCATCTGTATTTTATAAATTCTGTCTATTGCTGTGCATCTTCAGCTGCATGCATTAGGCTTCTTGGCCCTACGTGTTCCTCCATTACTTGTGCAATGGGTGTGGATCAGAATGCAGATAAAATTGTTTCATTGATTTAAAAGGCTTAGTGTGAAGTATGAACTGTTAATATGTGTGAACTACATTTCACTTGGAACACCTATAACTACAGATCTGACATGTCTTTACTAGCCAGCTCCCCAAATACCTGCTCCCTCACCTCAAACTCCCTGGAGGGGAAGGGCCTAGCTAACTCGCAGATCAGCATTGGTGTGTCAAGGCAGCAGGTTTGAATCCAGGAATTATATATCCGAGAGTTGAACATTGTGCACTAAACATTTGGCCATCCTTCAAACAAACTGGCTCTTGATCCCACTATACCATCTTACTGCAGCAGCGTATGCTATCAAATATGTTATCTGGGTGAATAGCTTAGCTGTAAGACGCTGTGAGGTGGGTAGGTAATTTTACAGGGGCAGTGCTTTCACCTTAAAGCGATTTTGCACTATAGTAGGAGATGGTCCTTTACTATTAGCTATGCACTATAATCACCATGAGGAACCGTGCTTATAATACACCTAGCATTGATCTCACAAGATGGAGGGATGGAACCATAAACTTTGCACTGAAACAACCACCAGACTGATAGAGTAAGATGGTCAGTGTAAAGATGCAGTTTGGTGTTTTATTCTGGAATTTGAACCAGCAAATCACACGCTAGTCCGCGGCTCTAGCTAGCCAAGACCCCTCACCACGAGGTGGAGGCAGTGTCCCTCTAAAATTACAATTCCCACCACCACCACACACACACACACTTCTCAGGTCATGATCGTCGTTTTGCGGGGAAAATTGAGTGGGAAAAATATATCTTCCTCTCCCCCAAACTCCTTATCACGACACAACGCACAACATATAGTGAGGCACGTGTGACGGATGCAATGAATGCCATGTGATGTAGATCCGGACCGGTATAGGTATCTATTTTCCTACACAAAGCATACGTCACACTCGCAGCCTGTTGGGCCTATAAGTAGTGGCTATTTGCAAGGTACCGTGCAGATAGAATCCGAGGCTATTTGCACGTCTGACGTCAGCAAAGGTGGGATGGGGGGGGGGTGTCACTGCGCAACAGAGCGTGTAAACAAGCGCTTATAGTATTTTTACGGCTTTATTCACTAATGGTGAACGATGAATTACTTTCGTTGTTATTTTTTGACCTAAGTATTTTGAGTACAGACGTGGTGAGGGTTGTTAAAGGAGTGTATGGTGTATGCATACTTATATGACTTTAAACTCGACATTGCAAGTTGTACGAACTCGATCTGCTATTGCCCCTCGCTATTCTATGGGATCCATATACCAGAAACAGAATGTGGAAAAACATGTGGGGCAGTAGTTTCTGCATAGGAAACTTCATGTAAGAAAATATGAAGAAGTTGGCAGGGAGCGGCGCAACGTTGAAATAAGTTTACACGGCTCTTCAAGACGTCAGCCGTGCAAATAACCTCGGAGTCTATCTGCACGGGACCGTGCAAATAGCCACCCCCTTAATTCCGTCTATGCTATTTTTAAGCCCAGTGACTAATTCATTCACGTGACACAGTTGTGCAGACCCATTTAACGCGTCGTTCGCAAGCTTTTCGGAGCATTTCGGTTTCGGACGTGTTTGGTGCACGCTGATGCCGCCAGGTGGGTAGGACGTGGTACCCATACGACACACCTCTAAAAGGCTTGTTCTAAACTTTCGGGTTATACAAAGACCTAGGCAAAGGACAAGTGACATTACAGACCTTGCAGATGTCGTCACCCGACCGTCTAGCTACTGTTGCTTTGATACTGTTTGCATTAACCCGTATGACATGGGGGCTTCCGAACTGCCCGCCTGGTGGCACATTCTACGACAAACATACTAATCGCCGGGAATGTTGTTCTGAGATATGTGAATACCGAGAGATAAAGATGTCGGAGGATATGTGCCGCAGCAAATGTCCTGGTAAGTCCTTTTACTACGTACCAAACGAAGGTTTGATAATCCGGTTGCAAATGGAAGTTCAACAACGAGGAAGTAATAACCAAAAATAGACGTATGTTGATGTCAACAGGGTGTGGGTTCCCGAGTGACGAAAGAAGCATGGCCTCTGACAAAACTTTAATTAAAAGAAGTATATTTATTCTTTTTACTACAATTTTGCCTTAATAAATCGTATTGTTAGAACATTGCACAGTTATTGGGAGCTGCGTGCTTGAGAAACTACGCCACCAGATTCATATGTTATTGTTGTCCGCATACGAAGGAGGGTTACGTGTGCCTGATTAGTCATACTGATATTATAAGTGATACTTTCTGCGGTGGGACGCACAGAATGCAGTGGGTGGAAAACGTTGTATTGAAGCATTTATAGAGAACTAATCCTATCCCATGAATCTGAGGTTGTCAAATTTCGACGAATTTCCTTCCAGTTGCAAGAAGCTTGCAGATTTTTTGAAAATATCTTTCTTAAAAAAATCAATTTTTTTAAAAGTAAAGTTTCTTTGCAAATGGCGTGGACTATCAAGTTTCTCACGCTGCTCTCACTAGACTTGGGTAGTCGAGCTGTGTCCAGCGCCCTCTGTAGGCACACATTACCCTGTTAGTCGTTGCACAAATTCAGAATACAGCATTCAAAACCTCCTGTTCACAATGTATCTACAGTCAGACCGACATTCCCCCCAATCCCCACCCCCATAACCTTTTATCACGGCGCGCGGGGCACCAACAATAGTGCATTGGGAGATACACGGTTAGGTAGATACAAGTGTAACGAAATTTTAGATCTTGCACCTTGCGGTTATGTCGCGCTATGTGACTATGGCGATTGGAGTCGGGTCCTATTATTAGGCTATACGTTTATACTGAAAGAAGCTGCACCAGACTGCAGTACGATGGGAAATGAGAAGAGAGTTTAACGTTCGGATGGAAGGACAATTAGAGTCTGCACAATGTTAACTCCATTAAATAATCCTTGATCACTCCTGGCTTTGAACCAGTAGCATCTACATGCTAGTCGTTGCTCTGTTGAGCTACAGAGCTGTCGAGGGCCTGAACTAGCAGGTATAATATAGTGATGTCGGATTTGTGTGCAGGCTATGACTCGCAAATCGCCGCCGGTCTGATGGGGGACGGAGCCGAACAGAAGACAGCAAGAGCGTCGGCCAAACCGGAATCCTACACCCCGGTGGTAATCGGGGTTTCTGTAGCTGCTGCGGTGGTTCTGGTGGCTGCCGTAGGTGGAGCAGCGATTTGGTTGCAGAAGAAGCGACGAGAGACTGCTGGCGAACCTGGCGATGGCCAGGGCAGAAGAGTCGACAAACCGTTACTGCAGAACGCTTTGGGAAACGGAGAAGGGGAGGCCAATTGTAGGGCCCCTATCCAAGTAGAAGATCCAGAGAACATTTGAGAAGGGGCTGCAGTTACACTTGCACACTTTCCTTGTATTTATTAGTATAGTTTTATCACTGCCTCCCGTCCCCAGTCCAGTGTTTGGTTCCTTGAATGTGCCTTTCATATAAACGTCGTAGTTGCTCTGTGTATTGTCAACTTAAGCGTGCCCGTCGTAGTTGCTCTGTGTATTGTCAACTTAAGCGTGCCCGTCGTAGTTGCTCTGTGTATTGTCAACTTAAGCGTGCCCGTCGGTCCCGGGATCGAGTTATCTCCAGAAATGGAAAATAACAAGTTTTCTACAGTCATGCATATCAAGGATGTTAAGAAATTTTTCTTAAACATGAGTATGTTTGGCGGACTTCTTTCCCTTTTTGTGATTGTATTTACAGGAAGTTTATAATTACAAGGTACAGTGTATTTCCAAAACTTTATTTGTTAGATGTTACTTTGTTAGATGCTTTTCTTAAAACATAACTCTGACATGCTCGGCATGAGAATAGCGTTACATCTGGAAGGACTCATAGTGTTTGGTAGACTGATGAGAGATTTAGTGCCAAATTTCACGCACACACACACACACCATGTACACATACAGATGTATGCACACATCCTCTACAATGCTCATCGCCAGTTTCGATTTTGAAGGCTGAGCTGTAAATTAGAATGAAAATAGAATCGAGAGAGCTAAGCACTTTTTCCCCAGGCTGTAGGGGAATTATTGTAAATATGGTGGAGGCCGGGTAAACTTGTAAACTTTTGATTTAGGCACTGTAATTTCACATGAAATGGAATGAACTGTCCATCGCTCTACCTTGAGCTGCTTTGTGTAAATGAGATGTAAAGTACAAGGTTCATATTATTTAATTAATCTAATTTCAGCTTAAGATTTGGACTATTTGATAACTTGTAATCTATCCATCTCTTAGTGGTATCTCTCGACCAGATGTTTTCTTTCTCTTTTTTTCATTTCTGTAATTCTAAAAGCATATAATAAAATTTTGCATTGAAGAAATAATTGTTTACTTTTTCCTACACTTGATCATAACCACAGTATAAATTATCTGTGCCTGTGAAGGTCTCATTTTGGGAACGGCTGCATATTGAACCCCAGACGACAACAAAGCAGAGAGCTTTCCGAAAAGTACTAAAATTATTCACTGAAATTTTGTTGGATTGTCTGGTTTGATTTGGAATGCGCGTTCTTCTCTAATAGTTTACGAAGTGTTGCTTCCATAACTCGACTGCCTTATGCAGGACGAAGTATACAACCAGTGCTAGCTAGCCAACTAGCTCAGCTCCTCCTCCCCAAAACGTCTGACAGTCCCGGAAACTAATTATAGGCTTTTGGTCAGCGTTCTCTTAGTTTTGACCTGGGCAACCCATGTCAGAAAATATCTGTGCGAGTATGGTTTTTATTGTGTCTGGTTAAATCAAGGCGTTGGATGTATTAAAACATTTCTGTCTTGCTTTAAGCAAAGAATGATTGATGTACATTGGCAACGCTGGGATGAACACATGCACGCTAGTGACAGGTTTTCATCGTATTGAGTTTTTAAAACAACATTTGAACCAGCAGCATATTTGCACATGAGTATGAATAGACATGTTATGAATGCATTGGTAAAATTTAGACTTGGTATTTATGGAATTTTAGAGCACAGAAACAGATATACGACCAATGGCGTTGTGAATGTTTGTCGCTTGTGCCATACAGGTGTCGAAGACGAGGTGCATTTTGTTTTGTGTTGCCCGACTCTAGAACCTCTGAGAAAAGACCTTATCCCTGCTAAATTCACTAGATTCCCATCAAGGTTTAAGCTTGCTCTTTTGTTAGCTGCTATTAACAAAACTGTCATTTGTAATTTTGCCGTATTTCTGTATAAAGCTCAGAAGCTTTTGGAACATTTAAGCTCATAAAAAAAATGTTTGCCATTCGGGTATATTTGTTGGTGTATAGAACTTTATCCACTTTGTCAATGTACTTAGTCATGTTGTGTAAACTTCCCCCTTCCAGAAGGGGCCCTGGCCTCGTTGGAATAAAAATTTCGTTTCGTTTCGTTTCTTAGTTTTGCTGCCCCTAAAAAAATGTCTGGAAATCGCTTTCCACTGATTTCACCGAGCTTTATGCTGGTAACGGTGCGTTATGAGAGAGAGAGAGAGACTGCAATAGAATGTGCGAGCGAGGTGGTAGCCTGTTTATTTATTTATTTTTTTTGGTGGGGTGGTGCGTCTTTATAAGGCTGTGTGTTGTGTGAGGATAACCTGTTTGTATTGTGACTGCTTCCGTTGCTTGTGTGAAGCGCGTCGAACCCTGTATAAAAATCCTTTTACTATTATTATTATAATACAGTTTTTTTTTAAAAATGGGACACTGGCGTGTCTGTAGCTATAATAAGACGCATTTCACTCTACTGTCTGGGAACGTCTGCATTTGTAAGTATATCCTCTGTATAGAGGCAGATCTACGTATAAGGCAGCATTGCATAGTGCACCCTTGTTACGGTGGGCCACTGTAATTGCCATTCAGTCAGATTATAATTTTTGAAAAATGCACGCTGTCACACATTTTGTTTTTGGTGGGGGGTGGGGGACCGGATGGCAGGCAGGATGAAATTGAAGCTTACAACTTGTGATCACAGCATGAATAAATTCTCTATCACTCTCTGCGTGCGTTAATCTGCAAGTCAAATCATCGGGCGTTTTCCGACTGGAAGCTCTTACTGAGATGAGAGTTGAGACCCTGTTTGGCAGGTGTTCTTTATGCGCGTGACAAGAAGTTTAAGATATCCGAGAGTAAAGATATACATATTTAAAGTGGGTGACAAATATAGGTTTGAACTGTTGCTATATAGCTTGTGACTGTAAACAACTAAGCCTTACCAATTGTCATCCCCTCGGAGAATTCTAAAGTGTCTCACGTACATCACTCGCACACGATCGGTCGACGTCACAGGGACACTGCTTAAGTGGAAATAAAACGCTGTATTTCTTGTGATATATCAATGAATTCATAAGACTCGAACCCTCATCCACCTTCACAATCTCACCTAACAGAATCGCGTAACTCAGTAATACAGTGAAAGATGATTATTATTTACATATGAATTGAGACGGAAAATCGCGGGCATGGCCTCCGGATTTTGATGTCTTTACACTTTAATTAAAGCAATATCTACACATCAACTATCACAGAATTCAATTCAGAGCTGAAATTGTTGAGCACTTTATTATCCATGACATAAAGAAAAAAGCCATTTTACACAACAGCTTGCAGCGGAAAGGTGTCTGTCAGCTGGGTACAATCAAAGGTTTCAGACAGAATCTTGTGTCGGGTATCTTATTAGGGATATTTTTGAGTAATGGCAAACCAAATTCAACTCAACCATGTATAAGTCGACCACTACACTAATTATCTCGACCACTGAGAAATGGTAAAAGGTTCATCATCATCGCACATTATAGTTGACTGTACTAATTGAGGCTGGATTTTATTTTTCACTTATTTTTAGCATCTTTTTAACTTAATTTTGTCACTGCGACTTTTTCCCTTGACTTTTTTTTAAAGAAAAAAGTTTGGTAGGCCTGCAACTGCTCTATGTACAGGTCTCTAGAACTGACAGATCATCTTATTATAGTCAAGTTTCCGGCCGTCTATAGGAAAAACTGTCAGCTAGCCAGCAAAACCACCGCAGCCAGGTGTGATTGCATGAGGGAGTGGGGAGTCAAAAGAAAAACATGTCAAACACTTTGAAACGTTCTCCTGACTTAATTTTTGTCGTCCGCGGGACAACCCTCTCCCCTCCCAACTTTTTTCCCCCACAATGGTAGCGGTTACTAAAGGGAATCTTAATGGAGTGCAAAGACCAGGAAGTAGGGATGTTATATTTGTATAGCTGATGGCTTCTGATCGTTTGTTAATTAAAATGTCTGATTATATTTTATAATTATCTGTGGACCCAATATCATGATAAATACGAATATCAAAGGCAAGATCGTACCGATCGAATTGACGAATAAAATATTCACACTCAGTTGCTACGAACACCATGCACCATCACCAACATCGACCCGGACTGAATTCACACTCGAATTAATCTCTCAGTTGTTAAAATCGTCACAGTATACCCCGAATATTCTGTCCTCGTACCCCTTGTCCCTAGCATAGCGATAAAGTCAGCCAGGTAGCGAAGGCCGTCAAAAGTCGAAGTTATCTCCCTTTGTTTACAAGGGAGGAGTGATTACACGGATCAACTCGAGAACTCAACGGCGTTCAGTTCTGTCGAAACCCGGGTAATCGGTCTTTCCATGATTATTTCCGATCTGCAGCCAGGATAAGAGTCTGCATGTCTCCATCAAGAGCTAGAAGTCATCACAGATACTGTGCTTCGGTGGATGTGATCTCATTGACAGGTGGTTTGTCGTATTCTTGGCATTTTTCACAGAATTCCATTGGAACGGATTGTAAGGAATCTGCTTTAGATACTTTGATCACTTACTATAAAGTATAATATTTATTAACAAATTTATGCAGTTGTTAATGTTGTGTGGTGTCGTTAAGATATGTAATAGTCCACAAATGTGGAACACGAAAAGATTTAGACAAATGTCGAAAGAAGGTTCGCTTTTGATCGCGACGCCAGAGCTATCTTTGGCCACGGCGATGAGTCAGAACCCGATTGGGGCTTTTATTGGCTACAGTAATGCTGAACACAACAATCGATATAAATGTAGAGGGTCAGATCTGCTGAACTCTAAAGATCTGAAGTGTTAGGTCGTTGCATTTATTAAACGTTGCAGTCATATGAAAAACTAAACATTCTGATATTCATATTTTGAAACGGCTATTTTGAAATTCAAATTGTGTATTTTCAGTGATACGAACACACATGGAATTTTTAAGGTTAACTTTCTGACTTGGCACCTAGACGTTTCCGAATATCATCGTGATTTATTTGTTCATTCATTTATTTAATATATTGTCGTTAGTGGTGAGGGCAGCATTATCATTTTCTAGAAAATATATATAAAAAATCTTTAGCATTTCATGATACACTCACACTGTCAGGACCTATATTAACTTAGATATGCAGAAGAGCTTTTAATTGTTGCTTTTTCATATGTAGTACTTAGTAGATATATATAACTGTTGAAAAAAATAAGTCTGGAGATAAATGTCGAAATTTAGAACAGGTGAAATATCTACAGAAGCCAGAGTTTAGTGCTCCACGAGATTTTACACACAGAAAATGGTCGTCTGTTACGCACTCAGTGTCACAGCTACTGAGCAAGATTGAGGGAAAAAAATCTATGTGCATCATATTCATCAGTTCGAAAATTACGTCTTGTACTACATTTAAATACCAATTCCAATTGATTTAAGATGGATAATTCTAATAGTGAAACAATAAACCCTCTGTATCAACTCCAAAATTCTTTATATGCAATGTTTTAGGTTTTAAAGTTTTAACACAGGGTTTGTGCAGATGCTTCTTTAATTTTCAGTTGCCAGTTCTGTGGCAGGAATGTTTGAATGTTCAGGCTGTCTTTCCCTTCACACCCCATGTATTTTACATGCACTTTTAAGTGTGGAGATGAGATATGAAGGTTTATCCAACTGCACCCAGGCTATTTCATTTAGACCTATTTGGTATGTACTGTCAAAAGTCTTTCAGCATCAGTACATTTAATATTAGGTGTGAGTTTGTCATGCTTCAGCTTTGTAAGTTCAGTTTTGATTCTTATTTATACAGGTGGGGATGTCAGTTGGGTAATGTGTCAACATCATTTAGTCACAACTTGGAGTTACATTAAGACTCAGAGGCAGCATCATGGAGAAGATGGCATTTGAATATGAAGATCATCAGCTTGTATTACTGGAAGAGCTGAAGGCTATGTTTGATGAGCACCTGCTGATTGATGTTTACATCTGTGTTGGAGAGAGTCAGATCCCATGCCACCGGAATGTTCTCTCTGCTGCTAGCCCTTACTTTCGCGCCATGTTCACCTCAAGCCTGACAGAGAGCAGGCAAATGAGAGTGGAGCTGCACGAAGTGGATGCTGTGTCTGTATCACTTCTCATCAATTATGCTTACACAGGCAAGGTAGGTTACTGATTTAGAGACACTTTGTCAAGCTGTTGTTCTGATATGTCATGGTAAGATTTCCCTGGAAGATCAAAGTTTAGAAAATAATAACAATGAACAAACAGCAGTTTTAAATCTCTCACACATTTATGCCCAGAGCCTGGGTAATTTGCTTTTCTAATTTTGTATGTGCAGTACACATACCTGCTGTTAGAAGGTACATGTATATCTTCTTACATAGAATCTAGCTATGAAACACTGTTTTAGAATAAATCATCTTTCTGTATGAATTTGTTCAGTAATTAATTATATATGAACTGAATTAAAAATAGTGATCACTGTCGAAACTATTCATATTATTGTAATTCTTCAACCTGCTAAGATAGTATTTTAGAATAAGTTAATTAAGTCATTTGTCGTTTTGTTTTGTTCAGTAATTGTAATTTGTAAATGAACTAAAAAATAATGATCCTCTTCAATCAAAATTATATACATGTTAATATAATTCCTCAACCTGCTAAGATAAGATAATTTGATATAATTTCTCAATCTGCTAAGATAATTTGACATCTTTCTAAAGCTTACACTTACAGACATGCAGTTGTGTGGTGTGGGCAATCTGTGATTTCATCTTCATGAAATTGAATACTTTTCTGCCCAGGTTGATGTGACCCGTACCAATGCACAGAGTCTGCTAGCAACTGCATCTCTCCTGCAGATGCTGCCTGTGCAGAGGGCATGTGCCAAATTCATGGAGATGCAACTGGATATTAACAACTGTATTGGTATCCATGCTTTTGCACATGCTCATTCATGTCCAGAACTGTCCCTCAAAGCTCGAGAATTTATTGAAAAAAATTTTACGCAAGTCTGCCACACGGATGAATTCCTCGAGCTGAATGCGGCTCAGATCCTTGACTTGTTGGGCTCAGATGAGCTGAATGTTGAGAAGGAAGAGGTGGGTCGTAATGCTTAGGGTGATGCTATTTATGTATATGTATTTATGTATGTTCATGTTTCTCTTCTGCATACATTTCTGTGTGTGCAGAAAGACAAAACAATAACCTTTTGCAGTTGTTTGAAATGAATGCAGTGCAGTATAGTTTACCCAAATTTGGAAGCTTACAACATTTTGGTAAATGTGTTCTGAGTTTCAGATCAGCTTGCTTCTGTTTGGTGTGATTTGGTTCAGATGAGAATCAGGAAACAAGCAATTTTTTCGTGTCTCTTAAATCTTGTGTTTAGTGGACTGCACTGCGAAGTGTATGTAGATTTTCGGGATTTCTAACAAACTTGTACATGTACATGTACATGCATGCTTGTTAGTATTTGGTTCTGCTAAGATTTTATCATAAACTATTGCAGTCCATAATTGGTACACTTAATTAACATCTTAACTATCACTAAAGCAATCCTTACATTTGACTGAATTTTAGTTTCTTCAGCAATCATTACTGAAAGAAGAATGTTTGTATAATTTTGTACTTTGGATGGAAAGAGAAACTGTGTATGCACATGTGCAGTATTTTTAAGTACATGACATGCTCATTTATGCAGTCACCCTATTACATACACATATGGATCTCTCTGTCTCTCTCACAGTATCTCTTACGTATGTATAATTGTATCTCTTATATCTCTAACTTTCTTAAATACACACTTTCACCTCTCTCTCTCTTTCTCCCCCCCCCCAACACAACATACACACATACATATACATGTGTGCACACAAGCACACACTTTTAATTATGATTATTATTTTTTTTTGATGATAGGTGGTGTGGGAAGCACTACTTTCATGGGTAGGACGTAGCCCAGAGATTCGACGACAACACATCGGAGACCTGTTGGCTAAAGTTCGACTTCCACTGCTTCCTCCCAGGTTTGTGCATGACGTAATAGCGCCCAATCAGCTGATTCAGCGTTCCCTTACCTGCAGAGGTATCCTCTCAGACATGCGTGACTTTGAACGTAACCCGCAATCATACACTGGTGACTATGATTTTTCCATATCCCTTCGCTCTGGTATGATCAAGCCTGAGCACTGCATACTGCTAGTGGGAGGGCTGAGCCAGAGTAGGGCGTCTATCAACTGTTACAACCCGCTGACGAGGGAGACCTTCCTGATGTCCACATTTCCGGAATGTGAGGACCGGTCTGGATACTACTGTGTGGAGGACCCTGCTGTCGTTGTGGCTGATGAAACAAATGTCTATGCAGCTGGCGGCAACTACATCTATCATGAAAATTATGGAGACTCGCCATCTGATGAGGATTCATTTGATGATTTCGACGAGGAGGAGTCTGTGCGGAAGGATTTCTTTTCCTATGACAATGATCACAACAAGTGGATAGCCAAAGCTCCCATGCTTTTCCCCAAATCTAATTTCACGTTAGCTTATGAAGATGGGAAGATATTTAGTTTTGGGGGTCTTACTCTGAATCAGCACCCAACAGAAATTGTTGAATGTTATGATGTTGAGAAAAACAAGTGGAGCTATGTTGGCATGATGCCAACAACCTTAGTGGATTTATCGTCGGTGGTGTATGGAGGGAATATTTTCCTTTTGGGGGGACGAACTGGGGTAGCAGTTCACAACGTTGTCCTGAAGTACGACCCTCGACGTCTAGAGTGGATTCCTCTTGCAGGCATGCCTACTCCTCGCTTCAGTTTTGGTGTGTGCATAGTTGACAATGAAATCCTAGTAGCAGGGGGTCAGGTGTATACCCATGCAACGCACACAATCCACAGAGAGGCACTAAGGTCTGTTGAGATCTACAACATTGATGACAACCAGTGGCGCACAGGACCCGATTTACCTGCTCCTATGTTTAACGTGGGTCTCATGCAGATCAGTGGGGCTGTGTATTGCTGTGGCACAGTTGAGCAGCATCGCTCTCCATTCCGCATATACAGGCACAACATGGTTTGTCGGCTGGACATTGCTGGCAATGAGTGGCAGAAGATTGAATCTGACCTTTGTGATGTTAGAAACTATGCGTCTGTTGCAGTTAAGTTGCACACAAGGCGACTGTCCCAGGTCTTCAGACCTGAAGTGGACACGTAGTATTTAGCCAGTCTGCTGCATCCCTGTCCTCATCTCATTTAAGCAATGGAGAATTTCAAATTTGCTTCAAGGGTAAATTCACTGGTGGTGAACAAAGATCATTGTGTTGAAAAAGTACAATGGTTTGGCATCATTCTACCATTTTCCCTTTTATGCAAAGAGCCAGATGGTTTCTCACTCTTCCTCTCTCTCTCTCTCCATTTTGTAGTTAACTGTGATATGTGAGGGGAAATCTTACTTTTAATTCTTAATATTTTAATGACCTTCAAAGATTTTTGGATTGTTTTTGAAAAGAACTATGGAGGAAAAGCTTGTGTTTTCCTTGAGACAACTTCTAATCTTACGATCTTTTAAACCAAGTCTAGCGTTCCAGTTGTACCTTATCTTTATGATTAAATGTTAGTTTTCATTTTCTCTAAATCTCTACAGAATTTGGCTGCTGGCCGTGAACAAATAGTACAATGTGCTTTATTATAATCTATCGTTTTTGTGCCATCAATGCATAGCTAAATCTTGCAGCTATGTCGGCTGCCCATGTTGGTGGCCAGTAACAATTTTCTCACTTCTTGATATTTTCCAGTTCTGCATTCCTGAGTCATATATAGTGTTATTGTGCGACACATTTTGGTTTGTATTGTATGATTATTAAAATGGGACCAAGCAGTAATTCTGTGTGCTTTTTGTGGTAAATGAAGGGTGATTTTACAGAAGCTGTTCAGACTGTTGATGCATGCTTTTACAATAAGCACATTTTCACTTCACACTGTCAACCTTCCAGATCACGTCGATATTATCTGTGGTAATTATTTACATATATATGAGGCAAATCAATGTCATTCCGTGGATGGTAATTTTGGTGTGACTTGTTATGTAAAAACATTTTTAAGTATTCACATGAGACCAGGTATAAAAGTTCAGCATGATCAGCATTATTTTTGATTTTTAAAAAAGTTTTATCTCCAGATGATTTAAAAGGTTTCCTCTGGATCTGAGCTTCATTTTTTCCCATTATGTGTTCATGTATTCTATTTTGTACTATCTTTAAGTGTTGTGCTTCGGATCTTTGATCTCATATTTTATGAAAAGGCAGCAGTGTAGCTCTGTGTTTATTGTTGCTTATGCATGTAATACACATTTGACAAAGAGTGTGAAAACGGGTGCTTAAACAATGAAAGAGGCAAGGAAAGAAAGCAGATGAAAAAAAAGGGAAAAAAGAGAACTAGGAAGATATATATTAATGAATCAGCTTGTTCCTTTCAGTACTACAGGAATAACAACATGCTTTCTTTTTTTTCTCTCTCTCTCCCTCTTCCTCTTTTTAAATCTTGTTTTTTCATGATGTCAACCTTTTATGACCACAGGAATAAGAACATGATTTTGATTTTTAAAAAAAATCATGTTCATCACGTAGGAAATCATAAGAGACGAGGGATAAAATAAATCTTAAAATCAAGATATTTGAACTCACTCCCTGATCATCCCTGTGAAGCAGCATCGCTGGCTGCTACGTAGCTAGGCAAACTGTTTCTGTGCCTTCCTATATCTTTGCATTAAGGCAAACACATTTTGTCAAGAAGTGTGTTACCGCACAAAGATTTTGAATGCAAGTTGACATTAGTTTTGGAAAGAATCAGCTGGAAGCTGAGGAGCTTGTGCGTCTTGAGCAAAAAGTGTTTACGATGTATTTCAATCATAATTTTTTTTCCTGTATTGGTCAGCACCTTAACTTATGCTGCTGTCTCTGTGTTTGCAAAATTGACCTGATGCCTGGTTTATTTTCTCCTGTGAAATTAGAGTGAGGCTGCATGTGCATGCATTTAAGATGTTTACATGCATATGCCTATACATCTGTATACTGTGCGAATGCAGAGTGACTTCATGTGTAGTGACATTATTCTTCCATAACAACCATGCAATTTGTTGCTATTGTATCTGCACAGTGATTAGTAATTCAATAGCTGTTTAGTAATTCAATAGCTGGAACATGCTGATTGGGTGCTGTCCCTCTGCCAAGATTCAGTTTCAGCTACATCTCGTTCGTCAAGTATGGAAAAAAATATTTGCATGGGAAACAAGATTTCTTACTCTTAATAAATGCACACGAAACTTTACAGAGGATTTTCGTAATATGCCTGGACATGTATGAATGTTTTGCTTTTCATGTGATGCAAGTTCTGCATCAGTAGAATCAAAACTGTATAGTACTTAACGTTAATGTTGGTTTCGGTGGGGGTGGGGGGGGGTGGGGCTGAGGGGGCATGCTCATGTATGCGTTTTTGCTTGTGCGTGTGTGCCTGAGGGCTGGAGCTGGTGGTGTTGAGGGTGAAGAGGAAATTTATTTCGCACAAACTCTGCGTAGATGCTTGCAAACCGTTCTTTGAACGACAAGCGGTGACGCGCTGAACAAAATCGTTCCCTGTACATCTGCAACCATCAGTGTTTTAATGAGTCGCGCCAGTCATACAGAACTTTAAGCACTGATGCCAGCTCTAAAATTAGTTTTGTAAATAATTATTTACTGCATTTCTTTCAGATCAATGGGTACAATGTCGTCTTCCCACGAGGCGTAGAGAAGGTGATATGCGAAATTAGGCGAGCCATGGCCTTGGAGCGAAGACCAGGGCCAAGTGGCATTTCCCGCAAACGGTGCACTTGTGATGCCACTGGTCCTTGGTGAGGTAACGCCTCTGGGTGGTAAAGACATAGCGGACGCCGTTCCTAGATGCAGGCCTGCTGCAGAAGGCGCGGAACTGCAGTTACCGCTCATCGGCTGCATTGCACAGTTAACTGCTGGAGAAGCAAGAGCTGATGCCAAATGGGCTTCGGAAGACGGCATAGCGGAAGTATCCTTGCACGTGCAGGGCGCGCCACCTGACGATGACGTAACTGCTCTCAGGCATTTGCGTCCGTGCCTTGAAGGCAGCGTCTCAAACATGCAGGAACGTCGAGAAGATTGGGAAGGAATTCTTTGGAATCTGCCAGCGTGCGAGGCCCCACGAACTGAGACAGGAGGATATGGACGCAAGCTTTTGTGTCTGTGCACGTAGGATCTCCGCGGTCTCTGTGAGTTGTGAGGTTCATTCGAACGAAAGTCTCTGGAATATGGAGACGCGCGTACAGGGTTAGACAAAGCATTCTCCGTCATCTGAGAGGTCCCAGGTTCTTGTATGGTCTTAGAGTCTCTGCCAAAAGGTTTGCTGCTGCAGATGAACAGAACAGCTAATAACAATGTGCTCTACTGTGTTTTTAGGCACTGGAAACGCACGTGTGTATTACGTAAATGTCCATAACCTGCATTTCCTCTGTACGTAAACGTACAGTTGCCCACAGCGTACAGAACTGATATCACAAACCTTCCAAGACAGTGGGTAGTTATAGCGTTTCTTGCGGTGTGGTGATAAAGCAAAGGTGCAAAACTTTTTTTCGGTACAGACACTCACTTTAACTCACCTTGAGATAATTTCTGTAGCTTGCTCTGCTGCTGAGGCTTTAAGGGTACTCCAAGTTGACGCAAACTGAGCGACGCGCATAGCGAAAGGAGAAACCTTAGTTTGTTTGCGCAGTTCTGTCATCACCTTGCTGGTGCTCGAAAGATCGGGAAACGAATGTTAATGTGAAATGCGAGTGTCCGCTGTCGGTTATATTGAATACAGTTGAGGCAACTCCTTTCCCCCCACTCCTCCTTCCCACCTCCCATACCCGAATTAAAAAAAACGTAAATCTGAAACAGAAGACGTTAGAAGAACGAGAGGGAGGGACTGAGTGAGAAACACTCGTTTGCACTTATGCAACCCCTCCTCCCACCCCTCTCACATACATATACAGGGCAGAGAGGGGAAAGGATGAGAGATGGGGGAGTTAAGCTGCCCACGTACCTTGACGAGACGGGGGAAACGGCAGCCCGACATCTGGTGGCTACTTGGGTCGGGTTATCACGTCTACGTGTAAAAGGCAGCCAGGGAGGATGGGGATACAGTTGCCTGTGATGTTTGAAGTTGTCCTGGCGCAGTGGCGGATTACATTCCAAATAATTATCACCAACATGCATTAGCATGTGCAAGCCTTCCAGATGGCGTTCAAAGGGTTCTGGTCAAAATGATTCAACGAGTTATTGTGAAATGGTTTTCAAATAGAATGGAATTCAATGTCATGTAAAAATAAAACAGTGGATTTTTTTGGGGGGTGGGGGAACTCAAACAAGTAAAGCCATAAACAGGATGTTGGTAATGAGAAAAGAAACTTTCTAGCAGTCATAGAATAAAATGTAAGAATGTTGAAAACGTCCTTTCAGAACATTTAACTTCTGAGTCCTAACCTAAACAGGAAAAAACCTCTATCTTTTACTAAGTATTCTAAAACGTCACTCTAATAATAATAGGCCTCGGCTACATATTTATAAACATTATTGACACGGCATTTCTTGGAGTTATACCGAAGCAAAGACAAAAAATCTTGTTTTACCAGAAGTTACTTTTTTTTCCCCAATTCATCGAGATTAAAAATGTATGCTCAGTTTTATAAGGTTGCTGCAGACGGAAGATGTATAGACTGTTGTCAAAGGTGTGGATCTCCCACCAGTGCTTACTGCAATGGGAATGCTCATCTGAGAAAGCAGGATCGAATCTAGAGTTGCACCAGTTGCATATCGCGCGAGCTTATGAATACTGCATTTGTTACATACTGAAGCAAAGCCTGTTTATGCTGCCACCTGCAGTACGAGGCGATGTCCTCACAATATTTGATCACGGCGATGCCAGCAAATGACAATATTCCCACTGAGCCGCTGATGGATCAGAGGGGGAGATGTGTGTGTGTGTGTGAGCGTGTGGGGGAGGGATAGGGTTGACACCGTGCCAGCAGCCAAGACCATATTACGTCAGGGATGGAGGGGTGTGTGTCTGTGGAGGTGGGGGGGGGGGAGGCTGCAGCGCTATTAGCCATCTACTAAACCATGCATCAAACTGAAAGCTGGAGTAGATGGCCAGTGCGGGGTAAAAAGGTTTCATTAATCTTCGAGGGAGGGCCAAACAGAGTCTACGCAAAGTTTGAACTCCAGGGTACAATCCTTTGCCACTTGCGGATTGAAACCCGCAACTTCGACACGCGAGTCTCGGGCACCCTCTCCCTTCGCACCTACCCGCAAGGGGTGGGGGCGACCATGAACGTGTGCAAGAGATGAACTCTCGAAACTCGTCCATTAGGTATGGGACTTGACCAGCAGTAACTGTGGATTCCATCCCCCCGTCCCCGCTCCTCCATTCCCAGCTACAATGACGTGCTGACGGATCTGCTGCTGCTGGTCTTGATGCAAACGCCCTCATATCTTGTTACTGTGAGAAACTGCAGGGATGATGTCACCTGCATCAACGAATAGGTTCATAAGGAGGATCGCATCTCAGGTGACCAGGGAATCTCATGTATCCCAGGTGAGGGGGCAGGTGGACATTTTCAGAATAACATTTCTCACAGGGACTGAAGGATAAAGTATCTTTGTGGCCCGATTTTATAATCTGGACGTCTGATTGGCTCCACGGGTTTTATCGCCGTCTTTTTTCACTCTCTGGACCCGACGTAGATAGTATACTATCTACAGCCTATCATCCCCTTAAGTCCGCGTTGCTTGCATACTTTCTACGGATTAAAAAATTTGCAGCGACGCATTTAACGGTGTAAGAGAGGTAAACTTTATATCATTGTAAAGCTCTATCATCGCTTGTTTCCTCTGGGGTTTCTACATAGGTCTTAGCCCTGCGGATCCAGTGAGTTCATGGTTATGGCTACTGAGGCCTCTGTAGATCTAGATGATAGATCTAGTGGTCAGCATGAACACCATAAACACACCTCTCACTGCTAACCTTTTTAGTTCAGTTTCTAGTCAAGGTGAAAGGCCACAAACGTTTGGACGTGAAAGATAAGATCATAACAGTCTCATGGATTGTGAGTTGTGACTAATAATAATAGTTTGATCAGTAATGAAAGACTACAACAGTTGTGAGGGGAAAGGCTGGAAGAGTTGAGAAAACAGAACCACATTTCTTCCGATGGGTAGCATATGTAACAATAAATACGACACTCAATATTATAAGGTTAAAAAGGAATTTTATTTTGGTTTCAATGAAAGTTCCAGTCACGTAAGAACTAGGCCTAATGTACAAGGGAGATCAATAACATCTAAGTTGGGTTATTTCACATCAGTTTCCTGAATGCATGCAGTTCAAAATTCAGGAATCATCTAATGTTTGTTAAAGGCTCAACGCAAGCACGCACGCACGCACGCACGCACGCACGCACTGTATTGATCTGCATGACGTTGATCAGACCCTCAGACCTGAAATCTCATGCACTTTCCCACATCAACGCATAGTTGGATATAAAAACAAAAAGTAAAGGGGTTCCAAGAATGTAGAATCTGGTTTTTGTTTTTAATTAACGAAATCAGTTATAGATAATTAATTATAATTGTATCATTATCTTGATAATCCGTTTCAATGCCGATTTGAGGAAACGACTCGCTGGTAGGTGTCATATAAAGAGGCAAGGATAACACTGAAGTTTAAAAAATACCAGTTGATGTGCATAATTAAAGGCCTCTAGACAGGCACAGCTACGTCACAAACGATGGTGGTGTGACTGATGGAGCTGACGAGGAGTTTGTTGCCGTAGACAATGGCGGAGGATGAAGCGGAGATCACGTGACCGTCATTGTAAAGCAGTTCCTGCGATGACGTCACGTTTCCCTCTCGCACACGCAGATGCAGCACCTATAAAAAGCACACATTTCATGTCTATGTAGGCTACACCGCATGTAGGTTGAATGTCTACGTAGATTAGATTCCTACATTTTCATTGCGTGACCAAGGTATAGGTAACCTTGCGAGAGGTAGAAGTGGCTGGGTGCTACAGATATTTTTTTCTACGCTTACTATATTATTTTTCATCTGAAAAGGTGCGGACTTAAGCAGCTTTAGAAAATTAGTCTGCAGTTTAAGAACGATGAGACTTGGTAATGTAGATGATTTTACAGGGACAATGTTTCCACCTCGCGGTGATTTGGCACTATGGGAGGGGTAGGTGGGGCGAGACGGAGTAATTACTGAAAGAACAAGTTGCCAGGCTGATGAGGAAGAGAAAGTTTCATGTTGGGGTGGGGGGGGGGGGGGGGGGGGGGGAGATGGCCTTGGAGTCTTCACAACGACGTCTAACTCCAAAATATAATTTTTGGCCACTTCTGGATTTAAAGCAGCAACATTCCAGACCCTAGTCCGCAGCTCTACCCCAGAGCTAGCCAGGCACCCCACGATATGAAGCTTATACCACAGATTTATATACCACTATGTAACAAACAATAATGTAGGATAGAGTGCCTTTTACCAGAGAAAGCGACAACTGGTGAACCCCCACCTGTGAAGGTGAAATTTTGCCGATTGGTGCATAGAGGTAACACATAAGCGTGAGTGGGATAGGATGGCAGCCGATGTACAGATCTTCGGTCGTTAGGTCCACCACGATGTTGTCTGGCATCGTATGTAGAGGGACTGCCTGCCATCAACAAGAGATATCCACCGACTCGCAGACTGAAAGAATATCTATCATAGTAAGAAATTTCCCTCCAGCTTTTTCAGTACATTATAATTTCTCGGTTGATCTTTTATGACTCATAACTTCCTCCATCTCTCGTCTGTCCATCTATCTATCGAACCCCCTGTTGGTAAACTTACCTTTTACTTCCATAAACATTCATTTATCGACATAACTCTCGACTACCCACTTCTACTTTTCTCTCAACAAACAAACAACAAACAACAAACAAACAAACAAACAAACAAACAAACAAACAAACGCATGGAAGGCATTGGTACCTGCTGTAAAGACAGCGAGTTGTCTTTGCCTCTCTGGAAGATTCGAAGTTCTTGTGCAGCACTGTCAGTGACGTAAACGTACCTAAAATAAAATAGAAGTATTTATCAGTAGAGATCTTTACTGTGTTTGTACGTGTGTAAACATTTCTATTTATGTGTGTGTATGTACTTTCATCTTTAAATATAAACATTACTTGCACACCCCGTGGGCAAGGATGCAAATGTTTCGAAACGAAGTAGAATCAACATCATAATTTATGTTCATCTGTTGAGGGTATCACGTTCATGAGGAAATCCGAGAGCATAAATATATGCGATAAAAGTCTGTTGAAACACAGAGTGTCACCACTATTACACCTATAAAATGTCCGCGGGTTTACGGAATGGGAAAAAAAAGGAGGGGGATAGAGAAGGAGATGAGAGGGATGGATGAGGC
>SMGT01014767.1:667164-678549 GCA_004794575.1 Lanistes nyassanus | reverse complement strand
GATGAGGCAGGCATACAGGCGGACAGTAGGGTCAGGAAAGAGAAGGAGATGAGACGAATGGATGAGGCAGGCATACAGGCGGACAGTAGGGTCAGGACAGAGAAGGAGATGAGAGGAATGGATGAGGCAGGCATACAGGCGGACAGTAGGGTCAGGAAAGAGAAGGAGATGAGACGAATAGATGAGGCAGGCATACAGGCGGACAGTAGGGTCAGGAAAGAGAAGGAGATGAGAGGAATGGATGAGGCAGGCATACAGGCGGACAGAGATGGGGAGGGAGAGGGGGCGAAGCGATCTTTTTGGAGGGGAGAGAGAAAAGCTGAAACAGACACACGGTCTAATCACGCGAACTAACTTCTGGTCAGCAGACATGGCAACACCGTTGGCAGATTTTAAGCCATCAGCAGCCACTGTGTAGCGGCTTCCGTCGTAATGCACCACGTTTGTCCACGGCAAGTCCAGCAGCAGCTGCGCAATCATTCCTGCTGACGTGGCGTAGTAATAGCTGTTGGTGAAGTAGAAGCTGTTGTCGCTAGTTGCCTGCACGTCGTTCACCCTACAAATGTGCACAATTGTGCATCCTGTAGTTATTTTTAATAACGTCCACATTAATTTGTTTTGGTATGTCCCTTACCCTTAAACCGATGTGATTTTGCACATCGTTTATCTTTATACTTTGTACGCCCTAAAATACATGGGCTTGCTTACATGAAAGATCTCGGGTGGAGGTTAATAACTGGGTATGAGATATGCTGCAATGCGTACACGCACGCACTCGCGTGCGCGCGCGCATATGCACACACACACACACGCATGCATGCATGCACGCACGCAAGCACACACACATACCCATAAAGAAAGACACACAAACATACACCCGCGTGGTCATAGACACTCACACATGAACTCCACAACAACCAAAATAAGCAGAGGATGAGAAAAAACCCCCACAATCGCATCTCTGGCGAAGAGAAAGTGCCCACGTGCTGCAGCAGCTGTTTGTCTGGGACGTACACAAACTTCTCCACTGTATCGACTGCAGCTTCTTTGCGCGGGTGATTGACGATAAAAACAGTGTGATGACCTGAAAGTAATCCTCAGATACCAGACACTTATTCCCAGAAACATACGTCCACTTGAAAGTTAATTGTCAGTACACCCAAATTAGCGTTGAAAGTAGCCACGACAAGAAAAGAATCATGGTATGCGTTGATCCGTTAGATAATTCAAATTAAGATATTAAGAGAGAAACCCATACATAGACACATATTTCACGGTCGCTCGTTCTGCCATTTAAGCTTCCACATACCATGCTTTCTGTCTTCCCAAACGCTGATGCCATGTGGAGAAAACACTGTGCGATCGAAGCTCCCAGAAGGGATGATGCCAAGTTCCTTGACACCTTTTTCTGGGAACTTGAGATCGTATAGGAATATGCGACCCTGGATGTTGTTCTGACGGACGTACAGCCGGAAATTATCCGACACTGTTGCCAGCACAACTCCCTGCAGTTAAACAGCGACACAAACCCAGAACGTGTTCTCATTTCAGAATTTCATTTCATAACACTCAACTTAAAATTACAAGACTTCTAATCCTGTTCCATCACAACTCTTGCCCCCGACATAAGTAGGCCTATTTGTGACGTTCTACCACAGTTATGTATGCTAGCTCAGAATTGTATGTGTATATTATACATATATACATATATTATGCAAGGTCCGAAAAGCAGTACTTGCACCACATGCAGTCTTGAAGTCACTAAAACTACTTATATCATAAAAGTTTATATCAAAGGTGGAAGACAAACGTAAATTAATAGTACATGTACCGAAGAAATGAAGGTCAGTCCATCCGGCAAAGTATGAAAGTCCTCCGAGGATAGAGCTGGAAAAGTCGTCAAACGAAAGTAAAACTTTGTTCGCCAACAGATAGAACGTACGCGGTTGCATATAACAAAGAAGATTTGTTCAACAAACGTTTACTGAATGGTGAATTGTGGTGAACAGATCACACCCAAAAGATTACCCACAACACACAGTTGTCATGATCAGAATGTATGCATACGTGCTACTATACGTTGTAAAATCACTATATACCGAGAAAACTAGCTTACGCATGCCAGGTACTGACTTGCAGGGTCCTGGATAATGCTGGTAATAGTGGGCAAACGCTCCAAGCCTCACCCTGCAACACAGACCGAAATGAACAGTGCCAGCTGACGCAAAGAGCCGACACTGACCAGACGTTATGCGAGATCTCGCGGGAAAACTAAGACGTGAGATGTTAGTATCGACACGATTGTACATAATGGAATTAGACTTTCTTATACAATATGAAAAGCATTTAAAACGATTAAACGAAGAGACTATATTTTCTACTGGCACCTTTTTCCTTACTTCTCTATCAGCATCAAGATTCATCACCCTTTTGCCCTACTTTTCTCTCGAGACCAAGATTACTCACGAAGGTGGCCAACGCATTGTCTATGGCCAGCGGCATCCGGTCAGCCTCAACAGTAGAAAAGCCCCAGTTGAGTACCGCAGACAAACTGATTTTAAGCAACCTTCCCTAAGGTGAAGCACTACATAGGATTTCACATGGCATGCAGGGAGCAGCTTCATTTGTATATATACAGTATATTTATACTGTCTTCGATTTGTAGCACTTCACCTTCCACATGCTTTTTATCCCCATTTTTCTATAAAGACCCACTTGTACTAATATATCTCATGTTGCAGACATTTGGTTGACAACATAGAGCCTCTCAGTGAAACGTCTGCATGGCTTGTGACAATTTTTGCCGTCAAGATCACTATATGGGGGCACATAACAGTTGAAAACAGCGGGCTTTCAGTGTCTTTCCATAGAGTTTACAGCCTTACCCCATAGTTGTTTCGTTGAACCAAGCAAAAGTGTTTGATATAGGCATTTCACTTTAAACTAATGTTAAATTCTTGAGGGCTATAAAGAGGAGGATTTGCTATAGTCATGTACTATATATAGTGAGATGTCTACATACGCCAGTTTACCGGTGTGTTGTATGGCGATGGCAAGGAGCCCTGTCACCACCGTCGCTGCTAGTATCTTTCCTCTGGACATCGCGACAGGCTTCCCCTTGTACACGAAATGAACGTTTCTGCCGCGATCTGTAATGGCTGATCTGTACACTGATAAGAACATTTCCAAACACGCGTCTAAGATACTTTTCTAGGTACTAGAAATGCTAGATTCATAATACAGTTAGCGTATGCGTAACAATCCATGTACTGGGAAGACATATATGCCTTTTGTCAGCAACTCACCTTTTAAGAGAGAACAGTTATTGAGAATAGTTGAGAATAGTTATTCGCTATCCGAGGGGCCTCGCTGCGCGTATGTGTGAACAGCCGTCAGGTGTATCCAAATGTGGGATGAAAAAGTGGGATGGAAAAATGTGAGATGGAAAAAGTAAAAGAAAACATACTTATAAAATTTGTTACTCCAGCGAACCGAAACACTTCAAGATTAAATTTTCAGAACAGCAGCAGATTTAAGTGTGATGATATGCAAAGATCACAAGTAGAGTGTATTTCGTGTATCTTTATAAAGATTGAGAACTAGATGGGCAGATGTATCGATCAAACACTGAGACAATGGACAGATTTGTGTCAGAATTCTAGAAACAAGAAAACCTCAATAAATACATCGAGGAGAAACTTGAAGAAAGTCAATAAACGCGACGAGCGAATGCGCACTGACGGTTCGTGATAGTCGGATAACTATTCTCACAACACCAGCTCTGTCCGTGAGAGATTGGTATGCATGATGGCTGCCCTGATCGAAACACTCGTGCTTCTGTAAAAGGCACTGGGTCTGTATATGAACTTTAAAAACAGATTTTTCGGAGAAATTTCAATGGGTATTTGTACACATTTGGCATTTGTGCGTTATGTTTTAATTTCTCCTGCAAAAATGTTGTTTGTCTCAAGCAAAAATATGTTATGTTTTTTGAGGCTAGGTTCTCAAGTCGACAAGCACACACAGCGCCAAAAGACTTTGAAAAATATCACTTTCGTTGCCATCTAAAGTATTGTCAAGCTTCTGAGGCCTCCCGCCGCAAGAAGACCATAAGAAATGCATGATATGCACATATTGCGGCATACAACACCAAAGTAATTAAACTTATCATTATGAACATTTAATAATTAATATAATTATCATCCTCATCAGTACAATAAGCAAATCTTTCCATCTTCTGAACTACTTATCATGGTCTGAAACTCTTTTCCAGTCTCCTAATCATATTGTAGGTAACTACTGATAGGAGCTTTTTTCGGGAGGCTTTGCAGACGTCTTTTCAATCACGATCGGTGAAGTTGAAATTAAACCACAGACGGATGTACAGGAGATAAGAACGCTCATACAAGCCACCGCTGGAACACTGTGAACGTTTTCCTGAGGAACTTGTCGCGCTCTGCTTATGCCCGGTCTCTGACCCCAGTGTCGGTGTCCACTCGATTATTTACAACACGAATCAAAGAAAACCTTATTTTAAAGCAAATCTGAGATTGTCAGTTTACGGCATAAGGCTTGAAATCTGCCAAAATTTCGCACGAATTACGGGAAAAACGCAAGAATTGACAGGCGTTCTAAAGCAGGAGGAATATGGTAGATCGAGGTCAGGTTGCTCAGACGCGTCTGGCGGTGGAGTCAGATCGAGTGACTCAGCAGTTTTAGGAGCACCGCTTTTGTTCGGGAGCTTAATTGAAATTTCACCGCAAGACGAGAATGCACAATAATAGTAGAGTGTGGTGAAGTATTTAATTTTACTCTGTCATGCCACAGACAGTTCACTGACTTCGATATATGTTAAGACATGCAAGGGGTTAAAACTTATCCAGCTTCTCATCTTAAAATAAAAGAGGGAAAGTAGGGGTGGGGGGGCAAAGGTTTCTGTATGATGATGCGTACAAAATGGGCCTGATGGAAATTTGATGGCGTAACGACGCAAACTAGTTTTGACATTCAAATTAGCGAAAGATACTCCGTCACTCCAACTTCATTTTCATTAAAAAAATCTTGCTGTTTCTTCACGAAGGGTTGTGACCTATGTGTATGTGCATGAATGTATTCATAGGTCTACGAACGTGTACTTACCGTATATAAGCACAAAAATCTAAACAGTCATTCGCTCATTCAGGCAGAAACATATTCCCACAATTTTTATTGGAAGGCGCGCACACAGAATTTAAAGCACGCACATACAAGCATACTGGCATGCACGTATAAACTGTATATTCTTTGTTAGAATCTCATCTCTTTATCTCGATCAGGGTAATGTGACCTCGCTCCACGTAAAATGGGTGCATGCATACCTAGCTTTTCGAACACGTACGTGTACCGTTATCCAAAAAAAAAAAAAGTGTTTTCTTCAGGTTGTGCACTGTCAACAACTTTACTATACTGATTCAGCAATAACATTCAGTCACTGGATCTAAAAACCAAACTTGTTTATCCACCCCACACCATATACGTCCGGCCACATTCATATATAGGTAATAGTATAGAATAGTATAGATCAATACTTACAGGATCGAGGTAATGGCGACAGCAAGACAAGCGGCAGCTATCACAAGGGATAAGCAGATCAAGGGAGATAAACCCAAAATGATTAAGGGTTATATCCCTGCTAGGTCATACTAAAACAATAGTAAACAGCAGCATGATTGATCATGCGATGAACTTGACTGGCATTAATTGAGCTTCCTAATTGTGCTCATTATCGAGCTTGAGGTTGGAGCCCAAGGGAAATAACTGCGTAAAATTAATATTCCCTATTCTTTCTTGGATAGTCTCCCATAGGTGGCACAGACTGAATGAGCAACTTGACATGTGGTCTGAATAAGTTTTAGAAGGTATAAATTAGTACCAATACAAAAAGAAGCTGACTCGTGAATAATTTAATCGACCCCAAGAACTTCCTTTCTCGCTCTGTGAGAAGCCACCTGCTAGCCACATGACCACCCCTCCCTTCTGCACACCTGTAAGACGACTGAAACTGCGCTTTCAGCATTGCCATAATAGCGTAACACATCTTTTCAGGTAAAGAAGCAAACCACATCGTTTAAAAAAGAAAATAACTGTAACCATCTCCCAACCCAACTTCACTAAAAGATATGCTCTAAACTTAGACAGGATGTATGTAAGTATAGACTACAGAGACGTTCTGCTAGCAACAGCAGAGGTCATCCTCATCGAGAATTTAAAGAGATCTGTTTCTTTGTTTGAACAACCTCAAGAACCATCCGCATACACTGAATTAAACAACGAACCCTTCACTGTAAGAGATAGATCTAATTCTAATGGACAATATACTGGGGCCGGCTTGCATAGGTATCTTTATCTCTTGTTCATACGTAAATGTGTACATAAAATAGGCAGGCGAATCGGCGTTAAGACCACTGTTATGACCAAAAGAGCAGCAACAAACGTTCATGCAAACCAGCCCTGGACTATACGACATTTCCTATTCATTAAACCGTACAAGAAGAGTTGTGTCTGGCGTGAAATTGGCAAGCTGATTTCTTAAACACACCTTCCGCCAGCTTTAAGAATAACGATATTTGTGGGATAGGGATGGTGGGGACTCGTCCATGTGCTGGATTGTCACCGTGGGAAAGAACGTCATGGGTTTGTCAGGCTTCACCCAGAACCAGGCATCAGCAACTCGACACCACTCGTCTTGAATGTCCACAGCAAGCCCTCTCACGTTGCCCAGGTGACACAACAGGTGAGCATGTCCAACCTGTATAAAGGTACAGGCTGGTGGCAGTGTCAGGCATCCCAACTGTCAGACCGACGTCTCCAGGAGGTGTTCACCATGGCAACTGGCCTCTATCTTCTCGTAGCCTTCTTCGTCTTTGGCGCCCTCACTGAGGCCCAAGGCCCTCCGAGGGTTAGTTGCTTCGAAGAGAGTTTCTCTGATCGGCGCTTCCCTACCCAACATTCATTTGATTAATTTAAACGAAGTCGGCTGAGAGTATCAGTCAGTATGATGCAGCAAAAAAGAGTATTGGCAGAAAGCAGGTGTCAGTATCGTTGACCATTCCACCGAGTGCTTACTGGATCCCTTTCCCTCTCCCCCCCCCCCAACAAAAGAGCACAGTTAATTCGTCTCACGCTGACAGGAATATATATATATATATTTACACACGACGTGATTTTCGCTATGAGGCAGGCAGTAATATGCATCATGAGTGTTTACAAAATGTTTGTTTTTACCCTTTCAGGGCGGCAGACGCGGCCCTCCACCTGAAGGAAGAGGTAAGTTGTTAGGCCACTGACCGCATGCACTCACTTTTAATAACCGTTGTGAAGCAAACAGAAATACATTCGGATAAGTTTCCCTCTTTTTATGCCTTCTGTACGACAATTACAATTTTCTGCGTATGCAGGAATGAAATGATAGAAAGTTGATACGCAAAATGATAGAAACGCAAAAGCACTTGCACAAAAAGAACAAAGACTGACCTAAGCACATCCGCGCGCACGAATGGACGTACTCACGCACGCACGCACGCACGCACGCACGCACGCACGCACGCACGCACGCACGCACGCACGCACGCACGCACGCACGCACGCACGCACGCACGCACGCACGCACGCACGCACGCGGGTGCTCAATATACAGACTGTAAAATATACTCAATATGCTGAACATGCAGAGTGTGCAGCTTTAATTCCTGAGTGTCGAAAAATCGATATTTTGGAGTTTTTAAAGATGTGATAAGCTTACGTAATGGACATCATTAACTTGGGAGTATTCTAGCACAATATTTCTTTCTGCAGATGGACCAGTACCCACGGGAGGTGAGTTAAAACAATTTTTTGTTTGCTCCTACAGTGCTTTTTTCTTTATTTGTCCTCTCTCTCTCTCCTTCTCTCACATACACAGCGTCTGAGTTCAACAAACGTTTTCTCTTATCTCTCCTCTCTCTTTCTCGCACTCTCTCTCGTTCTCTCTCTCTCTCTCTCTCTATATATATATATATGTTTAACAAACGTCATGGTCGGTTTATCACGAAGCACAGTATCCTGTTTTTATAGACAGCGAAGCTGTATTAGTTCGTTCAGCAAAGTACTAGCTGCTGTTTACTCGTCATGTTAATACATAACACAAGCAGGAACACATGCGCGCAGTGGAGGGACATCTTCCTCAACTTCTTCATGTTTATATTAACTTTCATTCCTTTCTTGATTTCGTCCTGACAGCATGCTAATGACATATTCCGTTCTAACACCTTACCGATATGTACTACTTTCACTGGTTTGGAGGACAGACGGAGTGGGGGTGGGGTGGGGAAGACTAAATGCTATGAAATTTAGACCACCCCTCAAATTAACGAAATAATTTTTTATTAGTAACCTGAAGAATACTTGTAACAAATGATGCTTGTCAGGATGTAAGAAAAACAAAAAATTTTAAAGTTTGGTAAATGTAATGTTGGATTAATATAGTGCCTACACTCTACCACCACCAGTGTGGGACATCAATACCACTTCAAAACCCTTCGTCCTAATCCCCAGTTTCTGTCCTCTCTATAATGTGAAATCACCTCAAGGTGAAAGAAATTTCCTTTGAAATGATTAACACATGACATTTATACCTATCGTATCTTCATTTACAATGGCTGTATTCTTTTCCTTCCTACAGATCTTCCACCACCAACTGGCTCTGGCTTGCTAGGTAACAAGTTAACACTTTTTTCACTCTTTGTATATATCACTCCATAAACTTTTACTGTATAGCCACATCTTTTCTTTCCTACATCTGTATCACCATTTCATAAAAGCAAACGCTCCTTGTTCCCCCTTTCCGCCCCAAAGGAATAACAATATATATAGATAGATATGGAAGACAGCATGTGCATTCTTGTCTCCAGTACACACTGTGCGCTTTTTAAAGCTTCCCTCAGCTTGTGTCATGCGCTGCCAGTCCCCGTTCTGGTCAGAATCATTTTATGTAATATAAAGAGATAATGCCTTATCCTCTTTGATAACGGAGTGAAGATTTATTACAAATACCCAGTTTAGTATGTGACATCGAATAAAATTTCTGCCAGTGAGGATGTTTTTTTAAATGAACGGTCGGGTCGTCTGTACGTTCAGAGGGACCCGAGCCGAGCGGCGAACCGCCTGGCCCCAGACCCACCGGTGACTTTCCAGCTCCAGCAGGTGAATAGATATTCCAGTGATCACTACTTCTCAATCTTTCTTTTATGTTATCTATTACATTTCTGTTTCTTCCTTGCTTGCTGTCCTTTTTCGCTGTAGTAGAGAGGTATTAATAAATGTTCGCTATGAGAGAGAGGGTTTTTTTAATAAATGCTCACGTGACTGCGTATGTTCAGAGGGACCCGAGCCAACCGGAGAACCACCTGGTCCCAGACCAACCGGTGATGTTCGACCTCCACCAGGTAAGACTGTATTTCAATCATAACTACTGCTCAATTATCACACTCACCATTAATTGTTCATTTCTTCCTCACTCGTTACTGTTTCTTTAGTTAGGTGGAGAGAATGTATGTACGCACGAACACTCACATCATATGCGTTTAGGTCAAATCGTCTGTTAAATCATGCAAGGCGGCACTTTGTTATTCTTAGTTCCTGGGTCGGACGGCTGTAATCAGAACATTTCCTAATTTATTTATTGTTTTCCATTTCAGGTCGAAGAGTACCCAGGGCAGTTCGGGTAATGATAACATTAAATCACATGATGCTGTAGATAAATATTTGTTAAGGGTGACTTCGAAGATTTCAAAATTTTACTATACACTGGATGAGAGTTTATTAAATGTTAAAGCAAACTAGAAAAAATAACAGTAAAGGTGCTTGTGAGGACTGGCACAGACAGATCTTTTCCAACAAAAACGCAAAAAAACCCCCCACAGGTCGCATGACCTCCGCTGTTTCTTCATCTACGGGCCTCAACTTTGGAACTACCCCCCCCCCCCTCACATCAGACACTCTCCTTCCTTATCCTTCAAATCCAATCTCAAAGCATCTCTCTTTACCCTTTACTTTGGATAATGTGCGCGCGCGTCTGTGTGTGTGTGTGTGTGTGTGCAGTTGTGCGTGTGCATGTGTTCGTACTTTGTCTAATGATGATGATGATGATGATGATGATGATGATGATTTTGTTATTAAAAATGATTGACAGCTTACCTCTAATGTCCATACTTTCCTTCTGAGACCATCTTTCTGTAGACGGTTATTAAAGCACTCTTATTGTATCTAATGCCTTCTGGTCTCTTTGTCATTCATGAGACATGAAGTATTGCATTTTTTCAGGGGAGGCCTCCAGTAGGAAGAGGTGAGTTGTTTTGCATAAGTCATGCGCTGTACTTTGTGTGTGTGTGTGTGAAATAATGATTCAGAGACTAACAAGTAAAGTCGTATTTGGATAACGGACTTCTTAAATGTTTCTGTTTTTCAATTTTATTTACTTGCATCGATGTAATTATGGTGTAATGTAACATAACAGCAATCACCATTAAGATTTTTTAAAAATGGTAGAAATGGTAGAAAACACACGTAAGCATGTTGCGCACATTAAGCTATCCAAACCAAGGAATGAGTTATGTGATATCAACAGTAAGACTGTTTCTGACACAATATTCTGTCCTTGTTTTTAGATGGACCAAGACCGACCGGAGGTGAGATGCAAAGAGCGGCTCTGAGATTTTTTTGTAAAACGTGTTGGCTGTTATGTCATTCTGCAAAAGACTGACGCTGATCTGTCCTTTCGTTTACTGATGCTTTATGAATACTACTGAATTATTCTCCCGGCCGCCTTTAGTAAATCAAAAATCTGGGAATGAGTAAATAAATAAACAAATAAATAAATACAGGAAGAAAAAGACAAGAGGAAACGCAAAGAAATCATTGAGGACGATGACAAGTGGTCATAGAATTTGTAATTATTGTAACATCATCAGAGATACAATACTTACTGAATTGCTTAGGAACTTATTATGCCAATAGTTAGATTTACGTATATGTTTGTTTGTTTGCACAGATGTCCCACAGCCAACCGGTTTCAACCTTCAAGGTAATCTCAGATTCACTGCACACTGTTTCTAAGGTCACCTCTCTATACTTAACATAAATTAAACGAAATTAACCTTAGCTCATTACTTTCATTATGTGTAGTCTACTTCAAATTTCTATGTTAAGATTATAATCCCAGTTACGATAATTATAATATGTATCAAAGTAGGTTGTTAAGAAAAGCATGAATTGTTACTTTAATATAAAAGAGGATTAAAGAACGATTAGAGACCTCAGTACTGCCTGTAAATGTGATATTGTGATGAACGATTAGACCTCAGTACTGCC
>SMGT01014767.1:633681-666552 GCA_004794575.1 Lanistes nyassanus | reverse complement strand
CTGCCTGTAAACGTGATATTGTGATGAATGATTAGACCTCAGTACTGCCTGTAAACGTGATATTGTGATGAATGATTAGACCTCAGTACTGCCTGTAAACGTGATATTGTGATGAAAGATTTTGTAGTCCATCCTTCACTGCATTTCTAACTAACAGACGTTTCTCCCCCCGCTGACCAACCAACCGGAGAACCACCCGGCCCCAGGCCAACTGGCGGACTTACTCCCCCACCAGGTACCCTCATCTGCCTGCTTCAGCTGGTTCTGCGTATTCACTCCCCTCCTCCCTATACACTCCGTCCAGCTCAGTCAAAAGCACGCAATCGCCTAAAGCAGACTGAAACATACAGGCACACTCATGTAAAGTTTTATGTTTCAGTCAGCTTTAACATGTTAGAAACAATTATTGTTTTAAAAAACTTAATTAAGAATTAACTTTATGTTGTTTTGTTTTTCTTAATCTGATGAACCGTTTTAGGACTTTTCTTAATTGATTGAACTATTCTCTTTTCAGGTCGAAGGGTACCCAGAGAGGCTCGGGTAATAGCATTATTGTATTCGATAGTAGAAAGTACAGTTTATGTATGAAGACTGAGTTTTGTCCGAAACTGTGACGAATTCACCGACTACTGTGTAAACAGTTGAAGACATTATATACAATACATGTTATACGACAAATTTGATTTACATTATTTAAAGGGAGCAGAAAAAAGCTCAGCGCAAAATTTCGCTATAATATCTGTCAAAAAACATACACAGTGTACAGATATGCAGCCTGCTGTTGAAAATAAATTGGGGCATGCCTAACTTGCATACTTGCCTTCTAAGAGCATCTTTCTGTAGAGGATTATTTACAGCGTTCTTATTGTACCTAATGCCGTGTGGTCTTTTTGTCATTCACGAGACATGAAGTTTTGTGGTTTTTCAGGGCAGGCCTCCAGTAGGAAGAGGTGAGATGTTTTGCATATTCATGGGCTTTAAACTAGCAGCATTTCTTGTGAAATGATCATTCAGAGACCGGCAAGATAAGATCGTATGTGGATAACAGGCGCCATACAGGGTTCACTTCTGCAATTTTCATTTGTATTGACTTGCTAAACAATTACCAAAAAGACAAAGAATAGCCGAAAACGTCGTGTTAACTTTAAGACCGGTTCTGACACAATGATATTTCCTGTTTTTTAGATGGCCCTCGACCAACTGGAGGTGAGATACAAAGAATGTTTTAGAGATAATGATTTTCTTATTGCCTACTACCTATAGTTCTGCAAAGAAAGGCTTTGCGTTAATCTGTCTTGTCGTTTACTGATGCTTCTTAATAGGCCTACCATTGAGTTCTGTTCCTGAATAGATTGTTTATTAAATTGAAAATCTGGCTTAATGTTTAGGATTCGAATAATAAAAGCGTCACTTATGTCTTCGGTATGAATGAACGAACGAACGAAGAAACAAACAAACAAACAAACAAATAAAGGAACAGATGGGCAAGAAAAGAGCAAAATCATTAATAGGATTAAAAATGGTCATAGAATTTGTAATTACTGTAACATCAGAGATACTTAGAATTCTTATTGAAATGCTAACTACATAATTATGCCGATAGTTAGATTTACGTAAGGTTTTTTTTTTTTGCGCAGATGTGCCACTACCAACTGGTTCCAACTTTCAAGGTAATTTCCCACCAATTTTAAGTTATTCTGATAATTTCTGAGTGTGGATGTTTTTATTCTAACCCCAAAATTTAATAAACTTAAACGATACACTTTCAGAATAACACGTTGGAAACAAGACAATTAAAATGCGAGGAAGAGGGTCGTGATTCAGATCTCTTGGGAGAAAAAAGTTTGTCTCCTTTTGAGTGGTAGCCGTTGACATGGCGTGCAGCCTGCTGTGATAAAGGCTGATGTCCATTCTTAATCGACCAAAGTGGGTCCTAGTTCGACAAACCTGCCCACGTATACGCAGCAAACAGCCAAACCATTGAGTAGATTCAGTCCAGTTCGTGTTGCCCATGTTGAAGTTTGATTTATTCTTCGGGTGTTTTTATAACCCCTCTTCTGAACCGTAGCACGAATTCTCCATTTATCTTAAACACAAGGATAATTTCTTCAAAGAGTTATTGAAGCCATTATGACGCAGGCAGACGAATTGCAGTTTTTATGTGGTCTTCTACAAACATTTGATATAATCTGCCCTGTTAGAGGACTCCTTCAAAGGGAGCTTATGAAATAATCTACTTCTATGGCACACAGCGAGTTGTACGTTTTTGTGAGGTTATGTGTTGGCAGTCATACAAAGTGCAATCACATGTAAACCGCAAGGAATTTTAACTGCATTTGAATGAACGGGAATCTTGCGGATAAATATTTTTGTCTAAGAAGAACGTGATCTTAAGGTGTCTTGCTTTAAACAGAAGCCATATTTATAATTGACAGATCTTCCTCCCCCTACTGACGGATCACAACCCACTGGAGAACCACCGGGCCCCAGGCCAACTGGCGGACTTACTCCACCACCAGGTAACCTCATACCTCAAGTCGGAAATAGTTTTATTCCCTGTAGGTCGTCACACCTTCGATCATTCTTCACATCGCCTGGTGCTTCTCCTTTCCAGTCACTCTCTCTTCTTCTGTTACACTTGCTCGGTCCGCATATTTACAAACACATTTTAGTAGCTGTGATTAGACGTGGCGTTAACAACTCTTGTTTATTTTCTTTTACAGCTGTAAAGGTTAAACATCGTTCGAAAAAAGCGTTTTTTTTATTATCTTTTATACTGGATTCTTTGCTCAAAGTATCTCTTAAATTTTTTCATGTAATTTGTTCTTTCAGGTCGAAGAGTACCGAGGGAAGCTCGTGTAAGTTTCGCTGTTCTTACCTTTAAAAATAACTCCATTTTGAGTGTCTGTTTTGAAGAATAAAGCTCATTGGAAAGATCGAGACCTGTTTTCTTCTTTGGCAGAGAGGTATTCATAAGTTTAAGAGTGTGTAGAAAGTTACACTTCAGTGGATTTTCTACAGAAAACGTAACAGGTATGTTGTGATCTGGCTATGCTGCTCAGGATTTTTGATGATTTGATGCAGCTGTTTTATATGTCTGTTGCAGCGAGGACGTGACGGCCCATCTCAGCAAGGTCAGTTTGTATAGCAAAATCCTTATTTTAAATTCAATTTTCCTTTCTTTTCATCTTTGTAATTTTGATGTTCTTAACATAACACCATTCGACAGCTGTATTGACTCGCATAGGTAGATATCTGCGTGCATGCGTGCGTGTGTGTGTGTGTATGTGTGGGGATAGGTGTAGGTGAATGTGTGTGTGTGTGTGTGGGGGGGCAACTTAAGACATCAATGAATTATATACAGCAAATGATAGGAGAAGGAGACCTGATTTTCATACAACATAAAAACGGCATCATGTCTGTAATTTTGGATGTAATGACTGCAATTATATTTTTACTCATTCGACATTATTTTGTGGATTCCGTTGAAACAAAGTGGCGATTGAGTGGTCAAAATCTTGCCTATGTAAACTATATATTAGAGACAGATAATAAAATTATACAATATCATATAATGATAAAACAGGTAATGTTTCCTTTTCTGTTTTCACGCATGCGTAAAAGGAATAATGACAATACATTTACTTACTTCAATCTTATTTTGATTGTGTTTACAGCAACAATAGTGATTTTGTAGCATCGTTGTTTACAATCTCGTGTGTATCTCTCACACAGGCGGCCCAGTCCCAACCGGGGGTGCACCAAGAGGTATTTACTTAATCAGTTGTTACTGACTTTTCCTCTCATTTCTCCATTATTTACTTTTTTGCTGTCACTGCCTCATTCACACACGGAGCAAGCAAAGATGTGTGTACAAGTCTTGACTTACTTGTGAGTGCAAGTCCTTACTAACTAACCTGTTTATAGAAGGCTGGACTAACTTATGGGTACAAGTCTTTTCTAGAGATTTACCAGTTCCCCGAATTAGCCATGCAAGCGTTAACGATCTTAGAAGACCTACAGTTGCGTAGGTGTCCTGCATGGGTGTGTGGGTGTGTGTGTGCGTGGGTGCCCTGTATGGGTGTGTGCGTGTGTGTGTGGTGAGTGTCCTGTATGGGTGTGTGCGTGAGTGTCCTGTATGGGTGTGTGCGTGAGTGTCATGTATGGGTGTGTGTGTGTGTCCTGTATGGGTGTATGAGTGTGTGTGTGTGCGTGGGTGTCCTGTATGGGTGTGTACGTGGGTGTGCGTGAGTGTCCTGTATGGGTGTGTGCGTGGGTGTGTGCGTGGGTGTCCTGTATGGGTGTGTGCGTGGGTGTCCTGTATGAGTGTGTGCGTGGGTGTGTGTGTTTGTTATCTTACTGTAAGTAAAGGTCAACGAATGGACGACTACCATGGTCTGATGGGTGCATGTCTTTGTTTATGTTGCTGTTACAAAATGCAGTCTTGCCTAAGGACAGAATATTTTCTTTATGTCGTGCAGGATTTCCCACCACTCCAGCAGCCTGGTACGAATAGTTCGTCTGTAGCTCCGCTGCCTCCCACAAACAGGACGGTCTCTCTAAATACGCGCAATAAAGCGTCTTGGTCTTTTATATCTGAAATATCTGATGGCTCACACCTTGTGGGCGTCATTTGTAATCTGCAGTTCAGTAGCATTTTTTTCACGTAGATATTTCTGGAGAAATATTCTGATGTTTTCTTTATTTCGATTTTTGTTTCAGAGACAGAACAGGTGACCAAGATCCATACAGTTTTAGTTGAGAATAAAGGCGAATCTTTATCTGGAACAGAACCGAAACGTTGAAGAGTTTATTGTGTCTGCGCTGATTAAATGTAGACTGTGCGGTTAACATTTCCAATAAAGAGTCGCTGAAACTTAATACGTCGTTTGAATGCTTTGTGAGTGTGCTGGAAAAAGAGAACACTTGGTCCTATGAACTAAAAGAACGTTATTCTTGTCTTTGAACTGTGCAGTGAGCTAAACTGCAAATGTTTTACTTATGTTCGATATACTGAGGTTGCAGCTTTGTAAGTTAATGATTAGATTTTAAAAATATGGGGGTTGATAGGTGACACTCTATCTATTAACAGTTGTCGCCGAGATATCATAAGCATTCATCCTTGATACACTATTCACTTTTTGTACGCTGGTTGTTATGGAAAGTGCAGGATGTAGAATTTTCCACACGGAAAAAACACGCTACGTCATAATCCAAGATACAGAATACATAGTCTACCCCAGAAAAACATGCATATGCATATTAGCGTTTTTAAACAACCTTGAATGATTGAGAACACAAGCACACGCACATACACAGGCGCACGCACGCACGCATACACACAGACACACACACATACACACACACAGACACAGCCTCAGACACACACAGACACACACAGACACACACAGACACACACAGACACACACCGACACACATACACAGACACGCACACACACACACACACACCCACACACACATACACAGAGACACGCACACACACACACACACCAAAAGGCAGTACCAAAGGGCAGTATAACTATTCAGTAACGATTTATCAAGTTAATGGAACACGGAGACCGCGTCCCACACATCTTATTGACACCCAAGATCGGCTATCGAATAACTGACATCTGCAACTTTTGGTTCTCCAAAACATTATTTTTTACTTTTATGGTGAACAGCAGTTCGACTGCGTCGAATAACAGGCGACATAAGAAAGAAAACAACCTGAACAATAATAATATCAGTTCAAATGTGGGTCGAATATCATATATGTTTTGTAAAATGTCTGGAATGAGAAGTCTGTTATGGGTAAACAAGCATCACTCAACTCGTGTGTTGCACTGATGCAAATCGTATTCAAACTGTAGCACGAGGTAAATGAATTTGACAGTATCATGAAAACAGTCAAGTGGCTTCACTGATACATGCTAAACTGGTTTTGGTCTGGGTGTAAGTATTTTCACCGATAAGCAGCTTGTAGCCAGGAGTAGGTATTTCAGGGCTTCCATCAAGTCTTTTCCAACTGCTTTTAACCTGACAAATATCCTCTCAAAACCTAGAACGCGGTAATAGATTGATCAGACAAATACTTTCAATAATAACAGCGACTTCGCGCTGCATTTGAAAATATTTGACATCGCGTGCTTGTAACACTTCATGAAAAGCATGCTCTTGTTGGTTGGGAATTATTCCTAAGCGAAAATATTTACGCTTCCTATAGCCTAGACGAAATGGGTCTTATCATGCCTTGCGACGATAATTTCAAGTAGGTAAAAATTGTTCTTTCAATGTTCTAGTCTCTTTCGAGCTAATACGCAGTACCTCTTTCTCTCTCCCTCTCACACATACACATGCAGACACGCGCGAGCACACACACACACACAAACACACACACACAAACACTTTTTTCTCTCTCTCTCTCTCTCTTCGTTACAGAACATACCCTAGATACAGAAATCTTCTTACCTTGTAAAATATAGTTCCACGACATATTTCGATGCTAGTTCAGTTAAGAAACTTTTAACAGTCAGGGAGAAAATCCTTGATACATAGCCTGTCGTACAATTTTGCTCTGAATAGGCAGAACAAAGCTGAGAGTTTTCGTCAATTAACGCAAAAAAGTGGTGGATTGGCAACAGCGTGATGTTGCAAATCTACCCGAAGTCCGCAGCTTTCTCTGGTGTGAGGATAGGTGTTCATTAGGAAAGAACAGTGTAGACTGTTTGGAGTGTTGTTGAGTTGTTGATCCTATCTGCACGTAAAGATGTACATAGGGTACATAGAACAAACGAGACTTAACGACTGCTCTTATGACGGGCAGGGCAGACGCTGTAACTATATATATATATATTCTCACCCAAACCCGCTCTGAACTTTTGGTTGTTGCTCAGGTCTTTGCAGTCTTCAAGAAGATGCGAATTGAAAATTAGTTTCTGTTTCTGTTTGTGTTACATGCGTTAGCCATGTCAATAGCCTTCTTTATCTATGAGAACTGTTCACACACAGAAACACACACACACTCATATATATAGATCTAGTATAGAAGAGGGTGGAGACGATCTTTAGGTGTTTTGGTATTTTTAGTGATTATTACTATATATTACTATTATAATTATGACACATCCATCTCGCATATCCCCGCTGCAATCTTCGCGGTCACGGGACTGAGACGAGACGAGACAATAGGAGATGAGATGAGATGAGATGAGATGAGATGAGATGAGATGAGATGAGATGAGATGAGATGAGATGACACGACACGACACGATACGACATGACTAAATATGTTCGCGTTTAATTTCATTGCCCATTTAAAAAGAATAACTTATTTAATAGGCGACCTTGAGAGGGTAGGTTGTTAATATACAAGCGGTTAATGAGTTTAGTCAGCACAGCTTTTATCGTTATATACGTCATCTTCTTGAGATGGTCAGTAAACAGACAAGGGACGATCTAAAACACAAGAAATGTAATAATACGTAACTGTTAAAGCATCAGTCTGTTTCTTTTAAGTATTATACAATGACTGGCTTAACAATCAAGGAATGTCTACCATCTCAGTGTTCGGATGAAACATAAATTAGCATTCCTTTTTTTCTAGAGACACATCGAGGACATAAGTCAGTTAAGCTATAAGGTTTAGGATAACAGAAGGAGTTACACGGTTTTATGAGAACACTTGTATGATGGACATATTTATTAGAAAATGCTGCGAAACGTGACGCGTTTTTTTTAAAAAACCACTACTCTGTTTTGATCGCCCTAGTGCCACACGGTGCATGCAGTAACTACGAGAACAGAGTATGGAATGAGGAAGGCTGATGTGGAGGACTGTGTGTCGTTTATAAGAAAATGTTGTATTTATAGCGGACAGACCTAGCAGACGTTAAAATTCTCACTGAACACGAAACATGAGCTCACTGCAGTCAACACAACACCGACACATGAGATTCTCACCTGGATTAAATAACAGTTGTTTTGGAAACATCGATAACTTCAGAGGGTAAGAGACAGATGATGGCGAGACCTGAGCTGTAAGCCGATATAATATTATTATGTTTCAAAGACTTTAGTAACGTCTCTTTTAGTGACAGAATAAGTGAATAAGTGGAAAACAGGCGAGACAGCGATAATATACTCAACAGATGGAAGTTACCTTTCGCGTAGCACGGAGAAGGGTGGAGACTGATACACCCTGGCAGCCCATCAAGCAGGCAGTTCCTAATAAAAAGCGCTCTACCTGTAGTACACTACCTGTAGTACTAAACAACAAACAGAAAGGGCAGTGCCAATATTTACAAGAAAATACATTTCAAACTCACATTCATCAGCGTATATAACCACGTTTGTCCAGGTCGAAAATGCCTTGACATGAGATTTTAGTTCATTCCATCGGACAGTGGGGTAGTGGTGGTATATTTTTAGCTATTACGATACAAAGACATACATTGTGCATAATTACTAATAATAACAAGGTCAAATACTGCTCATACAGAAAGTACATACGAAAGACCAATGTTTTTGAAGTGTAGGAATATGGTGTCGTGGGAAAAGACATTATGGGACTTAACACCTTGGTCAGTTTCGGATCAGTTTCCAGAAATAGGAAACCTGTTGCCTTGAATGTCCCCAGCAAGACATCTCACGTTGCCCATGTGACACAGCAGGTGCTTAGGTTCTACAGGTATAAAGGTACAGGTTGGTGCCAGGCCCAGGCATCCCAACCGTCAGACCGTCGTCTTGCTCAGGTCTCTGGAAGGTGTTGACCATGGGAACCGGCCGTTGCCTCATCGTTGCCCTGCTAGTTTTCGGCGCCCTCGCTCAAGGCCCGCCCAGGGTAAATTGTTTTAATTTAACAGTGAATTTATGATCTTGGTACATAGTTAAACCAACGTTTACTGTGACCGTATCAAGGTCGAGATGAAGAGCATTATCAGTCTGTGCAAAAAAAAAAAAGGTTATTAGTAAGGGTGCTTCCAGGGTGTCCATTATTCCACAGAATCCTTCGCGGACAGCAGATTAGAATTTAAAAGCACAACACAACATGGATATGGTAATCAGTGACTTCTCATATATTTTTCGTCAAGTTGGACATACATAACAGTATAATTGTAAAAATTCCCAAATTTGAAATAAAGAACAAAATAGTTCTAATAGTTTTTTCTTCTTTCAAATCAGAACACACTGAAATCGTGTCATTTTGATAGGCAAATATTTCTTCATATGAAGCGACTAATATTTTCAGCCCATGAAACAGACAATAATCATCTCATCTTTGCTGAAATAAAAGTTTCTGTGCTTTCAGGGGGGAAGACGTGGACCTCCACCTGAAGGAAGAGGTTGGTGTTTTCATGTTTTCTTTTCACCAGGTCATGCACTGATCGCTTTGATAGTAATTTTGAAGCCACCAGCAATACATAAACAAAAATCTGGAAATTTGCAACTTTTATTATTCTCTGCTAAATTTCATTCTGCAGATAATGACTGTTTGTGGCATTAAGCAGTATGTATTTAAAAACAATGGACGGAAGACTATTACAAAGGCAAGAATGTGAACAAGCGCAATAGAACATTCCTGTACTTACACACGCTCGCATATGCGAACATTACACCTGTCAGTAATGACATTATAAATGGGGTTCATGAAGTGCTTTACTGTCATACACTGGAGTTTACAGTGGATAATATTTAACGAGAAACTGTAAGAACGACTTAGACAATTTTAACACAATTTTCTTTTTCAGATGGACCTAGACCTACAGGAGGTGAGCTGGATTATATTGTTCTAGTTTGCTGCTACCGTCTGTATTTGTAATAAACAGCATCGTTGTCTCCCAGGTGTCGATTGATGGTACACAATGAAAATTGTGCTTTATCCATAAATTTAAAAATTAATTGGTTAGGAAAGGATTTCTAAATAAAGAAACCACTACAGAATAAAGGGACAAAAATAAACAATTGTTTGAAAAACACTCATAAAATTGTCTAGGTGGAACGTTAGGGGATGCTTTACACCATTAAAGATTAGAAGAAAGCTGCCTGGTTAATGGTATTTTTAAGCAATGACGTAATGGGATTGATTTGATAGCATTCTCTTTTCTACTTCCTGATAACAGACGTTCCCCCACCTCCAACTGGATTCGATCTTCTAGGTAAGAGAAGACTATTTTGTCATTTCACTTTGGTGGAAACTGCTTTACTCACTTTGACTAAAATGTCTTCTTACATCGGGGCAGGGATGTAGATTTTCTATGAATTTGTTCATGTCATGTAAGCAGCGTAGTGATGATAACAAATTAAGTTACCTGTTTAAGTGATAAAGTGTTCACCTGGATGTTTACGTTCAGAGGGAGCCGAGCCAACAGGCGAACCACCTGGTCCCAGACCAACCGGTGATGTTCCACCTCCACTAGGTAAACGTATATGGAAATTATCTGCATAGTTTCATAAATAATAATATCGTTTGAGTCGTTTTTCTTTTACGGCATGCATTTTAACAGACACATTTCAGATTGTTTGATCTCGGATCTCGAAAATAATCACGTTAAAAATAAATGTAGATTGTTTTGTATGTGTTTTTATCGACATATTAACAGTTATTTGCACAGCTTTCCAATAAAGCAACCTCTAGGTTAGGATGCTTATAAATTAAATTAAAAAATTATATGTAAAGGTGCGGCCTTTGGATAAAATATTCTTTATGTAAGAATGTGTTCATAAATGCTCACGTGACTGTACGTTCAGATGGATCCGAGCCGACCGGAGAACCACCTGGTCCCAGACCAACCGGTGATGTTCGACCTCCACCAGGTAAACCGATGTTCCACCCTCACTACTCCTCCATTTGCCTTCCACTACATTTCTTCAACTGTACTTCCATGTCTGTGTATAATGCTCGTAGACAAGCCTGCACGCAGTCGTTTCTGAAAAAAGCTGTATACAGACAGCTTTAGCGTGTCTCGAAAATAAAAACTTTGTACAGACAGCTTTAGCGTGCCTTGAAAATAACAAAAACTTTGTATAGACAGCCTTAGCGTGTCTTGAAAATAACAAAATCTTTGTGCTTATTGTCTTCATGTGACGGTAGGTATCTGAGAATGTCTTAATTTTTAAAAAATATTTTCCATTTCAGATCGAAGAGCACCCAGGGCAGCTCGGGTAATGACACGATTAAAGGAAACAGCGAAATAGATTAAATAGTATATATATATATATCCTGGACTGTATTTGGAAAAGTACCATGAATATACGTGGTCTCCATTTTCTTTCCCCCTGTAGCTCTAGGCATTCTAATGAATGTCTGAATCAAACATTTTTTTTAAATTTGCCGTAACATCAACACACAAACATATAAGATCACGTTCACATCACTTCATTCCAGCATCGTAAGCTGTTATTCAGTCTATATTAATAGCATGTACAATTGTCGCTATTTTAATGACGTCGACATGAAGTAGGCTGTCTGATGACTAGATGGTGATTTTATGATTGTTTAATGTTTCAGGGAGGACCCCCACCAGCCGGAAGAGGTAAGATGTGTTATTGGTCATAGACTGGTTCTTTCATTTAATAAAGATAACAGCACTGTTAATGGAAACTCGTAACCAAACATTTATACTTTTTGTACTTGCCTACATGCGAACACACGAACACCTACTTACGCGCTCAAGCAGCGCAGAGAAACGCGCAGTCTACCTGATATACTACTGCCAGTTCTATATATACACACACAAATATATATATAGATACACACACATACACATTACTGCACCCCTATAAAATTAAGTTCTAACTTAAAAAGACTTACAAAGGAAACATGTACGCACGATTTCATCTACTGACAATTTTAACACAAACTCTTTTCTTTAGATGGACCACGACCTACCGGGGGTGAGTTCTATAAATCTGTTTTGTTCGGTTTTGCTTCTTTGGTCTGTTCTTTTTATCGTCTCCTGGCGATTTACACAATAACTGGTGGGAGCTGATCCTTATTTTGTTAGACGTCGTTGTCAGACAGTTGTGCAGCAAGACAAGTTAGCTGGCTAAATGGCTAAATTGGACGGCATGTTTAGAAAATGATTTTTCAGCTGTCTTGATCGTCATATTGCTATAAAGACGATATTATTAACGCAGCGGCCTTATATATGCTGCTACATTTCATCTTGCAAGCGTTTTTTCATCTATGGTCAGTGTAATGCTGCATGACGAACGTGCACACACGAATATGAAAAAGCTTTTATTTTTGTTTATGCGATTTGTTCCCGCTTTGTGACAGATGTCCCACCTCCACCAACTGGAGTCGACCTTCTAGGTAAGAGCAGATTGACTGCTTCCATCCCTTGACATATTTAAAATACTGTACACAACTCCTACGTTTATAATCGTCCTACATTGCGATCCCCCCCCCCCCCGCACCAAGCAAAGTAAAAAGTTACTGGATAGAAAATTTTGTATGTTAAGAACAACAAATCTTAGTCTGCACCATTTACTCCTTTCTCCATTGTCGACAGACTGATGTTGAACTGAAACCATCCCAGTTTTTACTTTATAAAACATTTATTTAAAAGCTGTTGGCTGCAATGTTTGTAGGAAAGAATGTGTTCATAAATGTGCACATAACTATGTATGTTCAGAGGGATCCGAGCCAACTGGCGAACCACCTGGTCCCAGACCAACCGGTGATGTTCCACCTCCACCAGGTACCGATGCTCCACCCTCACTACTCCTCCATTGCCTCCACTGCACATTTGTTCAGTTGTAGTTTACTGTACACTCCATCACTTGCTGCGTATAACCGTCACGACTCGCTGCTCACACAGTCACACGATTCTAACAAAACTTTGTCTGTGCCTTGAAAATAACAGATTTACCTTTGTTGTGTCGGCTGACAGGGTCTTTGAACTTGTCTTAAACTGACTTCTTGTTTTCTTTTTCAGGCCGAAGAGCACCCAGGGCAGCTCGGGTAATGACATGATTAAGACAAACAGAGGAATAGGTTACACGACACGCACGCACACGCACGCTGGCACGCACCTACGCACGCACCTACGCACGCACGCCCGCAGGCACGCACCTACGCACGCACGCCCGCAGGCACGCACGCACGCACGCACATATATTTATCCTGGACTGTATTTGGTAAAGTACAAGGAATTCAAATTGTCTCTATTTTCTTACCAGCATTGTAAGCTGCTATTCAAAGTACGTTAAGTTCTCGCTGTTTGAATGCCAGTCGACATGCACTAGGCTGTCTCATGATTAGATGTTGTTTGATGTTACAGGGAAGACCCCCACCAGTCGGAAGAGGTCAGATGTTTTATTGATCATAAATTATAAGCTGCTTTCTTCTTAAATGTCGACGAAACTCCTGCCTAATTAACCAGTGGTTATATAATTATTCAAAAGGGGGCTATAATAGCTAAAGTTAAAAATTCTCTCTCTCAATCTTTCTCAAGGGTCGAGAACGTTCGCGCAAATGCAAATGTAGAGATATGAAGTCATGCATGCACCCACAGATGTATGCACATTTATTCTGATCACGAAATGACAAACGACTCAATGCTTAACGAGTCTAGAACGACGATATGTACGGAATATTTTACCCTGGTACTATTTTAACGCAGTATTCTTTATTTTTAGATGGACCCCGACCCACTGGAGGTGAGTACCGTGATCTCCTACCGTCTCTCCCTTATTGTCGTCTGCTGACACTGTAGTCAAAATAGCCGGTGACAAGTGAACTCTACTTGGTGAAAAGTCGTTGTCTATAGTCCTGCAGCAAATTAAGTTTTCAGCCATCTCTCTCCGTCTGACTTTTGTATTACCATAAACGAGAGAGACAAAAAATAATTAATTATTGACGTAGTGTCCCTATCTTTCTAAATTTCGTCCTGTTACATCCAGTTTACATCTATTCTCTTATATTAGTCAACACAATGTTGTTATGACTCATGTGGGTGTAGGTTAAAGGATGCTATTGTTTCTTATTTTCTTTCATTTTTTTCGTTTTGACAGATGTTCCACCACCACCAACTGGACTTGCCCTTCTAGGTAGTTTGACTGCTTCCATCCTTGTACCCGCTCAGTCAGATTCTTTTCAAATATATCATACCTTGATGCGTTTGACACGCTGATCACAGCTCTTCCTTGTACAATCGTCATACCTTTAATTAAAAACCCCATTCGGAATTAAAAGTTACTAGACTGATTCTTTGTAATCTGCACCATTTATTTCTTTCTGCATTGCGGATATTTGAATCTTGAACTGGAACCACTTTTACTTGTTAGCATATTTATTTAAAAGTATTTGCACTGCAATGCTTGTAGGAAAGGATCTGTTCATAAATGTTCACTTGTCTGTGTATGTTCAGATGGATCCGAACCAACCGGCGAACCACCTGGTCCCAGACCAACCGGTGATGTTCCACCTCCACTAGGTAAACCCACACGGCATTTGTCAAACTTGTTTCGGCGTGAAACATGTTGTCAACGCATTTTGTTGTTGTTATATATAGCTAGAAAACTTTAGATCTTTCAGTCATCTCCAAAAATCTGAATACTTCGTACACACCATCAACTGTTTGTTGCGAGAAACATGTTTGCAATTTTTCTATTTTTATGTACATATACATTATTATTGTTGTTATATCTTGTTATAATATATAGTAAGAGCATATTTAAGATTTTTATTACTTACTTCAAACAATCCGACTACTTAGAATTGATTAAAGTTATGTCCAATTTTGTCTGCTATTGAATTTTTAAAATAATAGGTAAACATGTGGTTTTTGAATAAACTATTCTGTATGAAAGGATGTGTTCACAAATGTTCATATGACTGTGTACGTTCAGATGGATCCGAGCCAACTGGCGAACCACCTGGTCCCAGACCAACCGGTGATGTTCCACCTCCACCAGGTACCGATGCTCCACCCTCACTACTCCTCCATTGCCTCCACTGCACATTTGTTCAGTTGTAGTTTACTGTACACTCCATCACTTGCTGCGTATAACCGTCACGACTCGCTGTTCACACAGTCACACGCTTCTAACAAAACTTTGTCTGTGCCTTGAAAATAACAGATTTACCTTTGTTGTATCGGCTGACAGGTTCTTTGATCTTGTCTTAAACAGACTTCTTGTTTTCTTTTTCAGGCCGAAGAGCACCCAGGGCAGCTCGGGTAATGACATGATTAAGACAAACAGAGGAATAAGTTACATAAAATACACAATTACATATATATATATATATATTTATCCTGGACTGTATTTTTAAAAGTACCATTCAGATAGGTTGTCTAGTTTGATACCAGCATTGTAAACTGTTATTTAAAGTATATTATAACAGCATGTACAATTGTCGCTATTTTAATGCCGTCGACATGAAGGAGGGAGTCTGATGACTAGATGGTGATTTTATGATTGTTTAATGTTTCAGGGAAGACCACCAGTCGGAAGAGGTCAGTTGTTGTACTTGTCATGAATTAGAAGCTGCTTGTTTCTTAAACTTTGAGGCAACTCTGATAATATAAAGTCCTGGCTAATTATAACCAGTAATTACGTAAATATTTAAAAGGACTATAAGCGCTAAAATGAAAAAAATCTGTCTCCTTTCTTCCTCTATCTCTCTCTTCTTTCTCTCTCTCGACTCATTTTCTGTCGATCTCTTTTAGTCTCTCTCTCTTAACTTCTTTTTACTTGTCATCGCTCCATCTTTCTCACGAGGCGCTCATGTACTTGCAAATGCAAGTGTAGATACGTGAAGCCATTCACGTATGCAAAGATGTACGTACATCCATTCTGTTCACGAAGTGACCAATCTACTTTTATTGTTGAACGAGTCTCGAGCGAGAAAACGTACAGCCGATTTCATCTTGCTATTATTTTAACACAATGTTTTTTTTTTTTTAAGATGGACCGCGACCCACTGGAGGTGAGTACCGTGATCTTCTCTTTCTGTTCTTCCTTTTCATCGACGTCTGCTGACGATGTAGTAAAAATAGCCGGTGATACGTGAACTCTTCTTGGTGCTGTGTCGTTGTCTATAGTCCTGCAGCGGATTGTTAGTTTAGTAGAGAGAAATATTGGATATATTTTGAAGCAAAAGCATTTTGAGACATGTCTTACGGTTTGAAGAGCGATAAACAATTATTTATCGACATACTTTTCCTTTGTATCATTCTAAATCCCTCCTCTTAACATTCAGTTTACCTGTATTCTGTTTTTTCCCTTTCTCTTTGACAGATGTGCCACCACCACCAACTGGACTTGCCCTTCTAGGTAAGAGTAGATTGACTGGTTTCACCCTTGTACCCGCTCAGCGCTGTGCTAGTTTTTAAAATCTATTATCCTTCGACGCATTTACTCACCGTTCACGGCTCTTTCTTCATTAATCGTCACACCATTCAATGAGGAAAAAAAATTGCACTTCGATGCCTGTAGGAAAGGATCTGTTCATAAATGTTCACATAACTATGTATGTTCAGATGGATCCGAGCCAACCGGCGAACCCCCTGGTCCCAGACCAACCGGTGATGTTCCACCTCCACTAGGTAAAACCACACGGCATTTGTCAAACTTGTTTCGGCGTGAAACATGTTGTCAACAGATACGTTTGGTTATACATAGCTAGAACAAATAATTCAGATGTTTTTATCATCTCCAAAATTTCGAATACTTTGCATGTTTAAAGTGTTATAAAGTGTTGTCTGCCAATGAATTGAATACAAGCTAAGCATGTAGCTTTTGATTAGAATATTCTGTAAATTAGGATATTCACAACTGTTTCATACCGCTAGGTAAAACCCCACTCCAATCATTTTTTTAAAAGAGGGAAAACATTTTTATGCCTTCTGTTGTTTTGCACCTATATATAAAAAAGTTCAAAAAGCCAAAATTGCTTAAAATTATGTAACGGTTCCAATATATTTTATTCTTTAAAAGCATTCGGGGAAACGCTGTTCCGTTTGTGATGCTTAGGTTACCTGTAAGTAGAGTGTGTTCATAAATGCTCACGTGACTGTGTACGTTCAGATGGATCAGCGCCAACTGGCGAACCACCTGGTCCCAGACCAACCGGTGATGTTCCACCTCCGCCAGGTAAACCAATATTATAGTCCTCACCTTCTCTTTGACTTCCACTTCCTTTCTGCGTGTCCGGTTACACGCCGCGCCTCTTGTCGTCTAGCTCGCTGCTAACCATGCGTGCACACTTAATCAAATCCTTTCATGCCTAGGCGCTAAATGTAGAAATGGGGGTGTACAGAGTACAGAGTACCTTGAAAAATGTTTCTGAAGACTGTTATGTGAACATATTGAAACTTATTTCATATTTTCTCTTGCAGGTCGAAGAGTGCCCAGGGTAAGAGTGTAATTCAATCAGGCGGGGCTGTATTGGTACTTAAAGTAACAAACTTGTTGCATTTTCATTGAGTGGTTTCTAAAACAGGATTACACGATGACAGTGATATGGCAAAGTTAATTTATAACAAACGGAGGGAGCATTAAAAGGCGTAGTGAGAGCGTTCGCTATAATCATAGTTTTTCACCCGGCTGGTGTTGGTCGCATTTGTATCGTAAATATGTCAGTTGCTTTGGCTCCAGCCTTTTCTTCCTTAACAAGATGATTTCTGTAAATACGTCTGAGGTATGCTCGACTGATGAAGTAATTGAAATCAGCCTTAATTAAAATGAACAGTCTGACATGTCACTTGTTGATGACTTTGTTCTTAATGTGCAATTTGTTGAAAAGACGTGGGTATTGCTGTTTATACATTGTTTTGACTTGTTACAGAAATAAATCAGTTGATCAAGGAGCTCATCCCGCTATGTCGGACCGCTTGAGAAGTACGACGATTTTTTCAGACACAAATTGAACTGTTAAAGGTTTTTCCTTGAAAGTGTTACGTCGTGTGGTTTCTGTGTACAATACGATGTACGAAAAACCCAGTTCAGAAAATAAAGCATCGTTCCAATAGGCTGTTTGTCTTGCGTATTTTGTGGGCGCTTTGGAGAAACTTGGAATTGGCGTGTCAAAACTAATAAAATTCGTGCATTCTCTTCTCTTTACACTTTGCAAAGTGGGTCAGAGGGCAGTGTATACCTGCTTATGGCCTATTTGTAATTTCGATGGACGTTTCAGGTCTGGTTTCATGGATTCACTCTAATGGTTACCGCAAACTGCATGTCGCGCTGAAAACAAAATTCCAACTACTGTCCACCCTCATGTGATGGGTGGGAAGGAGTTTGCTGCTCATATCTCTTGAGACCAAAGGTGACCTGGTAATTGACTGACACCTACTTGAGACCAAAGGTGACCTGGTAATTGACTGACACCTACTTGAGACCAAAGGTGACCTGGTAATTGACTGACACCTACTTGAGACCCAAGGTGACCTGGTAATTGACTGACACCTACTTGAGACCCCAGGTGACCTGGTAATTGACTGACACCTAAAGCTCGGTGTGTTGGTCCCTGCAGACGATATGATGTAAAAATAATGATAATTAACCCTAGAAGTATCCTGGGAGCTGTAGCTGTCGACAACATTGAAGTACAGAAACTAATTTGCGACCTCTCTAAACCTCATGCCCTTCCTGCACTTACGCAAGGGGCATGACTTCTCATAATCAGATATTATTGACTTTCAAAAGGTGATCATCGACAGTTATCTGTGACACAATGGTGCAGAAGGACTGAAAAATCTGGCACATGAGATACGCACCGCAACGGTATCTATGTTTAATTCTCCCACCCCCATTGACACTTCCAGTCAGCTGAATATACCAGAGTAAGTTTTGAACATGAGTGGTTGTGTCCTTGAAATGTTCCATTAGAAACTCTTACATCACTCTTTTTTTCTCTCTCAAACATACTGAATCGATTTTCGGCAGATGTAAAATTTTGCACACCTGCCGATGCATGTGAATTTAAAACGGATATGGTTTCAGCGTTCGAATTCGTGACTTTGAATAATAATAATATGGGCGCAACTGATCCCACCCAAACTGCACGCCGCCAAGATAAGCCTCTCAGGTGATCCAGGTGAACCTACAGAGGGGGTCGTGGCAGCTATAAAGATGGCGTCTGCGTGTCTGCGGTGGCCACAGCCTGACCTGCAGTGTAGCCCGTTCCTTCCCGTCTGTCTTAACAGGGACTAAGTGATCATGAGTTCAAGTCGCGCGTTTGTTGTGGGTTTTCCCCTGGTTCTTGTGGTTGTCACAATGCAAGGTGTAAGTTTACTGTTTGCACAAGTAGACTTTCTACGTCCTCCTCCATTTGTAAAAGCTGTGTTAGAGTAGCTATTTCAAGATGGTTAGGGTTTACACGTGTGTGTGTGTGTGTGATGAATTTTTACTGAATATTTTTTCTAGTGCCTCAGGTTTCCAAAGCACTTTTCTTAAATATTCCAAGGACATTTTAATTCATCTTTTTAGTCTATTGCTCGCTTCTTTTCTCAGAACAATAAGCATTTCACCAAAGAGTATCTTTTCCTCAGCCCCAGCTAACTGTTGCTTTACTGATGCCTACATTTTTTTGTTCTTTGGTGACTACTGCAGGCACCTTCCGTGAGGGGACGCTCTATACTCCGTGAGTGTGCTTTCTTTTTTAAATCAACTGTATGTTTAAGACGAAATAATAAAAAAGCAAACAGACCCAACGAAAACGGGTAGTTAAAGTGTGAAAAACAAGCTGATTAAATAAAAAAAGTCGAATAAATCCTGATCATATTGGGATAACTAAGCTTGGAGATTCATTGGTGTCGGAATAGCATGAAAAAAACAAAATCCTCACAAGCCACATGTAGGTGCGTTAGCGGACGGAAAGCACAGTGGAGTGGAGTTTAGAGGACTACATGCAAGTTCTGTCCAAATGCGACATGACGTGAATTTTAATTGTCATTTTCCAGTGTCGTCTGGTAATGTCACCAATGGAAACGGCACCAACAATAACGCCACCAGCGGTATGTGCACAATATATGTACAGTAAACATCAGCAATATGAGAACAAAATTTGAAAGGAAGTAACAAAGGTAGCGCATATTCTCGTCTTTTTCATTTTATTCCACACAATAATTAAACCAGTCTGTTTCGTGATGTGTTCCATACTCCATCCAGATAAGACAGACTATAGAGTATTTATATACATATATGAATACACATACATATATTTCTGCTTACAACCTCAATTACTATATCGACACTACATTTTGTCTACACTACAGTTTTCACAAGTTGTTTTTCATGTTGACGATGTAACAGTACGAATGGAAACTGGCGAAGTGGAAACATCACGTAATGGAAACTTTCCTAAGAAACAGGAGTTCCGTGGACTGAATTATTTCTGTAGAAAGATTTTCATAATAAATCTACTTTGAATATAATTCAAGTCTTCGCCATGAGAACTGAAATGAAACAAATCAAAACCAAAAACACTTCTAACAAGAGAGAATCAGAGAATAGCAAACGCCAGTACCACACTTCTGTTTCTTACAAGGAGTTTCGTGTGTATATTTATATGTTTTGTCAGAATGTTCACGAAATGAAATTGTAGCAAACAGAAGGCAGCATCCTTCTCATTGTACAAGTATTCATTTTAAAGGACCACTGGCATGCTTAAACGTGCTCCTGCTTCACAGGATTCCAGCTGTACAAAAACAGCGCTGGAGGAAATAAGGCCAAAGCCAGCTTTACCTGGAATAGCTATCTGTTTCAGTTTGCCATTTTCGTGTTATTTTAAGGATGACGTCAGCGTCTGTTCTTCTCATCAGTATGTCTTCGCACTTCAGATCTCTATTTACCTGTTCATCTCCCCGAATTTTTTTGTGTATCTGCACATGTGCAGGTATAGTCTAGCTTATAACTGATTTTTCTTCTTCTCAGCTCATGTATTAAACAGATATTTCAAAGTATCTAAGAATATAGTTTTATTTCTCTGTTCTTGGTCACCAGGTAACAGCACAAATGGAAATTCCACTAGCGGTAATGTTACATCAGGTAACTTTTGCGTTCCACAATTAGATCTCTTGACGAACTTAAACAGAATTGTACCAATGTTTTTGGTCCCTGTCTCGACGAAGGAGAAAACTGCACATATAATGTCATATAAAGATTTTGCTAATGGGGGGGGGGGGCAACATGGCATATTAGCGAAATGGGTACTCTGACACATAATACCAATTAACTACACGTAACAGTTATCCATTGTTGTCTTACAAAGTACTTTTTGTTTTAAACGGATTTTTTTTGGTGCAAAATCTCGTCATAACATCAAGAAAACATGGTGCCATAATGTAAAATGTATGACTTTTTTGTCTGCTAAACTTCTGGGGAAAATCTCGCAGACCCCACTTGTGACATCAGGTGCAGCATGGACAGTATATTTCACGTCAAGCCTCATGCTGTTCAGAAAAAAATGATAGCATCAGTGTTTGTACACAGCAAAGATACAAACCCGATTGCAATATTTATGAATTTTGTAAAGATAACGAAATATCTACAGACTGAAAGCTCACAAGAAGAAATCTATCTACTTCTTCTTTTCGTTTTAAAGGACACCAATTGTTGTTCAGAAACAACTCTTCAGGAAATAACACCAATGGGAATATAACATGCGGTATGCCATTGCTTTGATTTTGAGTATAGTAAGGTTGTTTCTTTTAATAATATTTCGAATTAATGTTTAGTTTATAGTCTGTAGATGCTTCCATTCTCCTGCTTGCCTGCCTGCCTGCCTGCCTGCCTGCCTGCCTGCCCGTCCGTCCGCCCGTCTGTCCGTCTGTCTGTCCGTCCGTCCGTCCGTCCGCCCGCCCGCCCGCCCGCCTGCCTGCCTGCCTGCCTGCCTGCCTGTCTGTCTGTCTGTCTGTCTGTCTGTCTGTCTGTCTGTCTGTCTGTCTGTCTGTCACATAAAAGGAAAGCATGCTATACTGGTCATAGATATAAATGGGTTGAGTTACAGTCATGAAGAGAACATTTTCTGCAGTACAGTCCGTTTTCTTATTCTTCAGGATACGCATTGTTCCTAAACGGCTCTTCAGGAAATGGCACCAGCGGAAACATTACCTGTGGTATGCTTCTGTCTGTCGTCAAACCGACTTTTTTCGTTGTTCTGTTGTATATTTGATAGCTTTTCCATCTTCATGTTTTCGCTGAGTATAATTATCTCCCGGCTTTTCCATGTTGCGTTGTGTTTACAAATTTGTCTTTTTGTTCGCCTTTTTCTCTAATTGACAGCAGACTATCAAGAAATTTCTCTGCTTTTCCCTAGTTTCTTGTGATATTTAGTAGCATGTTTAATATTTTTTTTCTTTTTTTGGTGTTTTAGATTTGAGCGTGATTGTTTACCAGGTTCCCTCATATCGTATTTTTCTTCACATGTTTGTCTACAAGTGGTTTTGTTCTTCTGTTTCTTTCTGAAAAGCTGCATATATTGCCTGTAAACATATTATTTCCATTTCTACCTGCTTCTACTTTTTATAATTTATAGGGGGCTTTAATAAGTGAATTTGCCATATACATGTATTCCCATATATCCGAGCGTGGAAGGTCATATTAAAAGACATTTTCATTGGCTTTTATTTAAACATAGTGTGCATTAACCATTATTTATTGTTAAATGCACCAATTTTAATGGGGTTTCCTTGTCACTATAGGTAACAACACTAATGGAAACGGCACTAACGGAAACTTCACTTCAGGTAACTCTTAAGCGCGAGTCTTTTTTCTTGTTTTGCACTTTGTACGGCCTTAACTGGAAAACCCAGTCATAATATAGCTTTTCTTTTCTTTTTTTTTGCTGTCTCAACACAACAAGCGGTAAAACTATATTCTGTACCTGTATACGGTGATGTCATGTAAATAGTGGAGGCTGTGCACATTGTAATCGTCGTTCAGTGTGTCCTCAGAGTAGCAGGAAGATAATAAGTGCTTCAAATTCTTTATCTTTACTGTGGAAATAGTAAAGTCTTTATGTGTGTATGTTTATATGAAAACAAGATCGTCTGTACATCTTCGCCTTAATGTTCATCTCCACATTTCTGCCTTGCATCATCCCTTCTCATCTCCCAGCCCCTCACAACGACACACACACACACACACACGGGTGCTCCATATTCTTTTTTCTTGTGTCTCGTGTGTCTTCACTGTAAACAACAAGTGTTCAAGTTAGAACACTTACTTTGTTACCGAAACAGAACGCAGTTTATCTTGATCCAGAACGGTTTAGATGTGTTAGTTGCAAACTAATGTAAAAAGTGTTCTGGACTGTATTCTAAAAAGTGTTCAAATACTCGGAAATGTGTAAGTGGTGTTCTGATAATGTTCTAGATGTGTTCCAGCAGCAAGTGTTCATTCAAGTAGGGGCATGCTAAGAACACAAATGAAGCACACATCTTACAAACTATTTACAGCACATATTTTGCACACTTTTTACATGCAGTTTGTGTTTGAAATATTTAGAGTGTAACTGACGGCATATTTCTGTGCATTTTTTGTGCGTTACAGTTCTTATGTGTGATCTTGATTTTCAAGGTCTTTAAAACCAGTTTCATTTACTTATTGCTTTACTGTTTCATGAACAGATTTTTTTACTGTTGTCTTATTGTCCCTAGGTAACAGTACCAATGGGAATGGAACGAACGGAAACTTTACCTTAGGTAACCATTGTTAGAAATGCGTTGAAAAAAGTATTGCCTTGCTGTGGTACTTCGCATATTTTCAAATGTAGTTAGAATTCTTGCTTTTGTTTGTAGTTACACGGCAGAAAACCAATCCTTTTCAAAACCACCGTATTCCAGGAATGTATCTGTAGCGTTTTGTTTCAGCGTTCCTGATATCAAAGAGTTTCATTATACTCTGACTTCGCTTTTCCTTGCTTTAAAAACATTTCCTCGCCGAACTAAATGTAAAGTTTAAAGTAACGAATTCTTACGGCGGTGTCCTGTTTACAACAATGAATTATTTGTAGTTGGATATTTAGAACTTATCGTTGATCAGAATTTTCTCATAATAACACGAAGACGACATGCTTCAACTTTTTTATATCCCTTTTCTTTGAAAATATGATTACAGAAAATACTATCAATGGCAACGTACCTGCGTTTTCTCCATGTATTTGATTGATATTTCATCTATATTAGATCACCAAGCACATGTACAGAGTGCTATAATCAATCAACACGGAAGATTTCCACACAGGTCTCAAGATAAAATGCTTTCTTATTCCTCAGGCTTCCCATCCTTTGGAAACAACTCTTCTGGAAATAATACCAACGGAAACATTACGTGCGGTGCGTAACATCACGTGATTCTAGATGTCTTCAAGATTTTCTGTTTGATTATTACTTTTGTTACCATATGGTTTTGAGTTTGTAAAGGCTGGTGTTATACATCTCAAGAGCTGTTTATCCGTCCGTCTGTTTGTTCGGCTGTGTATACGGTACAGTGTACAGACATCGGAACAAGGAAACTCAGTATCCAGATCTGTCAGTAGTGTATTTGTGTACTATAAATCCCAGTAATAACCTTGTGTATCTATGTAATGCAATCTGTCAGTAGTGTATTTGTGTACTATAAATCCCAGTAATAACCTTGTGTATCTATGTAACACAATCTGTCAGTAGTGTATTTGTGTACTATAAATCCCAGTAATAACCTTGTGTATCTATGTAACACAATCTGTCAGTAGTGTATTTGTGTACTATAAATCCCAGTAATAACCTTGTGTATCTATGTAATACAATCTGTGCACAATATTTTGAGAATTGAAAGAAAGTATAAGAGAAAACCCGTTCGTTTGTTGATTGTACAGGATACAGTTTGTTCAGAAACGGAACTTCTGGAAATGGCACAAACGGCAACATTACATGTGGTATGCCTCTGTCGATTCTTTTCATAATTGACAAATTAAAGTTTTTATTTTGTAAAAATAATTGTTCTCTTTAAAATTTATCGTCTCTCTGGTTTTGTGCAGCGTTTGTCCTACTTAATTATTTCTCCGTAAGTCTCTTGATTATTTCCTCGAAAATTATATATTACTTTCCCTTGACCTCTTATATTGCATATTATACGCTATGAGTGTCATTCCAATAACAGCAGGGTAACGTCTCTCCTTTTTAAAAATTTATTTTCCATTCCGTTTGTCAGATCGTCACTAGAAACTCAGCAAGAATCAAACTTGCGATAAACTAATGAAACAACAAACCGTTTTGTTGTGTTGCTGTCGTCAATAGGTAACAGTACCAGTGGGAACGGAACGAATGGAAACTTCACCTCAGGTGAGCCTTGTCAGAGATTTTGTCTACTTTCTTGTTGTGAGTCTCTCTATGATCGTAGATGAAAGTCTACATCAAGATTCCTGAGGTTGCCCGACATTGAATGTTTTCAGGACTTCTGTCGGTCAGTAATGTCACTCTAGTTTTTATTTCAGTCGAGGCAGATTTCATCGTTCGTTGGCTTGATCCTTTTGTTCTTTCATACAATTTTCTCATTAAAGTAAAAACAGAAATAATCACGAGTTACGCTGATGTCACCAGAATAAACAATAGAAAATGGTGGCTGTGTACAAAGACAGTATCGCTGTTCCAAACGTCCTCAGTTTGCGTGAAGACACAAAGCTGTATTTTCTTCAGGGTTCCCGTTCTTCGGAAATGGAACTTCAGGAAACGGCACCAATGGCAACTTTACCTGGGGTAGTTCTTTATCTGTTGCCATGTCCGTTTGACAGTTCGTCCATCGTCATTCCGTCACTGAGTTCAACATCAATGTCTGTCCCTCACCCCTTCACTCCGTCCGCCTTACTCGCTCTTTCATTCAATCACTTTTTGCTTCCTTTATCTTTGTCATTATTTTGCTTTTTGCCGTTCTCCTCTGTAAGCTCACCTCTCTCTCCATCTCTCTCTGTCTGGAGGTGTGTTCCTTAAACTTCTCTTTCTCTCTGTCTGTGACTAAGTAAAGCTGCAAGTTCTTTTCTGACCGTCCTGGCCACAAAAATGCTCACATCCGCCTGTTTTTTTCTCTGAGCATCTTCTTTTATAAGACGTGTGTTTTGTAATTTCCGTCCATCAGGTCTGTATTGTGCCAGGTGTACGTAAACAAACGAGCCAGCGAATGAGTGGGGGGAGGTGGAGATAGGGAAAAGAAACGAGACAGTAATCAGTCAGGTTCAGAGAAACATAAACACTACCACATGGCGCAGGCTTTACATCACAAAACTGCGCACATGCATACACCGGCGATATCAGCGCGTCTGTATTCAGTAAGCACGTCCTTGATGTCCTGGTGTGTGACTGTTTACTTTCAGGCAAAGCTAAAAACGGCAGCTTGAACGACCCCCCCCCTCAAAAAACCCCTCCAGACTGGCTGTAGGCATAGAAAAACTAATTTTTAAACATCACTGACACGAAGAAAGACTGGTGGCCTCGCAACCTCATTCAAACGTTGTATAAATGAATGTGTTATCTTTTCGATGAGAATACTGATGTTTTTGACAACCAGTAGCAACGGAAATGCCACGAGCGGGAACTTCGTATCCAGTAAATTTTTTGTGTGACTGGAGTAGGGTGGGGAGAGAGAATGGGGAAAGTAGAGAGGAACAGACCTAAGAGGGTTGGGTGGGGTATCAAAGAGGAAGACAGACAGAGAGAGGGAGGTTGAGACTGAGAGGAAAGAACGAATGTGTCTGTTGCTTTCGATGTCACACTACTCAACGTAGACTCTGTATTTTTTACACTGCTGTTACTATCTGAAATGGATCGTCGATTTAAAAAAATGAATAGCCGTTAGACGTAGTAACTTACACAGGAATAGGCCTATTACTGCATTTAGTACTAATTGTTGATCCGAATGTTGTCACAACAGCACGCAGACGACATGTTTCAATTTCTGTTTATTCCTTTTGTTTGAAAGGATAACTGCAGGAACTACTATCAGTGGCAATGTAGCTGCGTTGTCTGCATGTATGTTTGTCGGATTGTTGTTTCACCTATATTGGATCATTCAGCTCACAGTCATGATTGTCTTTTTATTCGTCTATTTATTATTTCCTCCAGGCCACACACACACACATATACACACATATATAAGTATAATCAACACGGAAGATTTCCACACAGGTCGCAAGATAAAATGCTTTCTTATTCCTCAGGCTTCCCATCCTTTGGAAACAACTCTTCAGGAAATAATACCAACGGAAACATTACGTGCGGTGTGTAACATCACGTGATTCTAGATGTCCTCAAATTTTCTGTTTGATTATTACTTTTGTTACTATATGGTTTTGAGTTTGTAAGTGCTGCTGTCATAGATCTCAAGAGCTGTTTATCCGTCAGTCTGTTCGTTTGGCTGTCTTTTATTATTATCTACGTTCAAATCCACCCTGTGTATACTGTACAGTGTACAGACATCGCAACAAGGAAACTCAGTACCCAGATCTGTCAGTAGTGTATTTGTGTACTATAAATCCCAGTAATAACCTTGTGTATTTATGTAATGCAATCTGTAAACTATATTTTGAGAATGGAAAGAAAGTCTAAGGATAAAACTGTTCGTTTCTTGATTGTACAGGATACAGTTTGTTCAGAAACGGAACTTCTGGAAATGGCACAAACGGCAACATTACATGTGGTATGGTTCTGTCGATTCTTTTCATAATTGATAAATTAAAGTTTTTATTTTGTTGAAATAATTTTTCTCTTTCAAAGTTATTGCCTCTCTTCTTTTGTTCACTAGAAATTCAACAAGAATCTAACTTGCGGTAAACTAATGAAACAACAAACCGTTTTGTTGTGTTGCCGTCGTCAACAGGTAACAGTACCAGTGGGAACGGAACGAACGGAAACTTCACCTCAGGTGAGCCTTGTCAGAGATTTTGCAAATGTCTAACTTCTTGTTGTAAGAATCTTTATGATCGTAAATGAAAGTCTACATCAAGATTCATCGGGTTGCCCGACAATGAATGTTTTCATGACCTTTGTCGGTCAGTAATGTCACTCTAGTGTTCTTTTGTTCTTTCATACAATTTTCTCATTGAAGTAAAAATAGAAATAATCAAGAGCTACGCTGATGTCACCAGAATAAACAATAGAAAATGGTGGCTGCGTACAAAGACAGTATCGCTGTTCCAAACGTCCTCAGTTTGCGTGAAGACACAAGCTGTATTTTCTTCAGGGTCCCCGTTCTTCGGAAATGGAACTTCAGGAAACGGCACCAATGGCAACTTTACCTGGGGTAGTTCTATATCTGTTGTCATGTCTGTAGTCATTTACATGCTTTCCCGTCACTGCCTCTTACCGCTTGCCACTAAATAGCTGCCCCCTCCCCCAATCCCTCTCTCTGCCGGTCTGTATAATACTTTCATTTCTCTTATTGTCTGTTTTGTCTGTCTGTACTTGCCTTCCGCTGATGTGTGTAATCTTTACTTCTGCTGTGTCACTCAGGTAACAATACTGCTAATGGGAACGGAACCAACGGAAACTTCACTTCAGGTATAATTTAAACTCACGTAGTATATGAATAAATGCTAGTGAAATCGTTGTGCATAGACTGGAAAGAAAGTTTGTATATATATATATTTATATAAATACATATTGTCTTTGAGAATGCCATTTGCCTCGCCTAGCACCGTACTAATTTCCATTTGCTTATCTTCATTTTTGTCAATTTCTTTTCGGACGCCATTCGCCAGGGGAGACAGTCAGCTACTGCCAGAACGGCGCCAGAGCAGTAGTTGTGGCTGGCAAGACCTACTGTGTATGTCCTGTCAACTTTGTGGGAACTCGGTGTGAGGTCAGGTACACGCCGTCAGTGCGCCGAAGTCGCGAGGCGAGACCCCTAGGACCGGCTTTTCGCAAAAAGTAAGTCACCGCACTTCCGATGAATAATTTAAATTTCTGTCTTTTCTTCTGTAAGAGCTGAGCTTAATTGAAATACTCGACAAAGTTGTCTGCAGGATGTGTTTGCGTTCTTTAGGCCTAAATTTGAACAATTGTCCTGTCTTGCAGGATACTCGAATTTGCCGTTCTTAATTAGGGATAAATACTTGACAATTTCACTGCGAAATAAATTTGCGTCAACAAAATTAAGTTTGTTTTAAGGGTTCAATCCAGCTGGCGCCGACGGTAAGCTGTCCAGCACAGCGCTGCAGTTAACGTTAATTCCCAGATAAGCGATACAGTCTGTTTCCGGGACGCACGCACGCACGCAGAGTTGCAAGCAATTGTGCACACATATGCATACGTGCACACTCAAATATGCAAGCACACCTTGCACCCACGTTCAGAGCTTATCTTATTTTTAGGACAAGCACCTTTCGGTAATAGATGCAGTTCATCAGACGGACATGGAGACAGGATGTACAATTGTGTAAATTACCCGTTAATGCTTGTGTTTTATTTGTCGAAAGATAGATGACGAGAAACGGACGCGATGAAATACACTGCAGCACCAGGCGAAAGTCACGCAGTCACAGCTGGACAGTCTGCCGAAACAGCTGTTGCGGCAGCTGAGTTTCTGACGGCAGTCAAAAGATACACAAACATATACTGTCTGAGATTGTGAATAAAGTATTGTTCAAAAGATATTATTTTGATATCTATCATATCCCCCTCTCCACCTCAACTTCTATATATATCTCTCTTTTCTTGTCTTTGTCACTTTTTCCTTTTCTTTCTCTCTCGTTGTAACATGTACAGAAAACTCTACTAAATATCCGCATAAACATGCATGCGCTCACCTATAACACAAAAATAGAACTAAGTACAGGGTTCAAGGAACCGAACGCGTGTTGGCATGTCCATTAAACTTCTCTTATGATCAATGGTTTTGCAAAATTTATGTAAAAAAACAACGTAGACCTATTATCACTTGCATATTTCAATAACGTATATTCTCACTGACTTCCTCCTACATAATGATATCGAACTTATTAAAGGCGTTTGCGTTAATGTGGTTTAAAAAATATTTGAAAGGATACAAAACTGTGTGTTTAAAACCGATGTCTGGTATTTGGTGTACCACACTTTATTAAGTATAGAGATATAATAAATTAGCATATGCATGTCAATCGAAGCCGTACAACGTGCACATATATGAACTGAAATGATTAAACAAAACATTAAGAAAATACGAAAGGTAGTCCTGTTTCGACAAATCGTAGCGTTTGGTCACTGATGCCTGTGCCCTAAGCGATACGATATGATTGAATATGATCGCACTACTCGGAGCGATAGACTTCGAGTTTTCCACAAGCACACACTGCAAAACAAACGAACAAATCTGTTCCTGTGATACACGTCCCAGCTGACTTCCTTCGACTTGCAAGCGCAGAGAATAATCGCTCCCTCGAAAACGCTCGTGCGTTACGTCTGAACACGTGAAGCTTTGATGAGGTCCGCGGCTTTCTCAGCTACCATGATGACAGGAGCGTTTATGTTTCCAGACGGCATGCTCGGCATGATGGAGGCGTCCGCTACACGAAGTCCCTCCAGGCCTCGCACTCTGCCATACAACCGCACATCAACAAATACAAGTAAAGATGGCTTGAAGCATATGGGTTGTCTCAGGTGCGATCATGGAAAGGTTTTGTGTTTTTGTGTGCTGAAGGAAATACATCTGATGACACCTGAACATTCATAGAGGGTAAGATAACAGGAAGGTTTGCTTTAAACATTCCTTTAATCCTGGGGCTAGCGTGTGTGAGATGCCGACGATTTTTGCCCCAGTTCCCTCATTCAATCTTTTGACTGCATGCACTTTGACCTTCTATCCTTGTATGGATTCAGAGGAGGATTGTGGAATTCCAGACGTTTTAATTTCATTTTACAAACGCATTTGTAAACTAACTTTCGTACAATGGCGGCATTTTCTCTACCCAAGGCAGAAGCTGCTAAGATGCAAAGCCCACTTTTCGGCTAGTTGGTTTTTTGTTTGTTGTTGTTGGTGTTTTTTGTCAGTACTGGTCTTCAATTATTCTGCATCGCACATATGTTTAGCTATGGGACAGCCACTGCCTTATGTTTTCATCGAACTGTTCGCACCAACAGCTGAACACTGTGGCACACATTTTTCGTTGCCGTTCAAAATTGTACTGTCACCTATAACAGTTACCTGAGCTGTGGGTCCACGACAGCTGTTTCGTCATCAGCGGCGCCCATTTTGCACGTGCCAATCGGATGGTAGATGGTTAGAACGTTGCGCTTCACCTTGCACTGCCAGTACTCGTCCGAGTCAAAGGGAAACTGAGAACAGAACTTGGTCGGGCCATCGGCTGCCTCAGCGCCCACCGACTGCATTGCTGGAGTGGCCACAAGTCTCTGACATACTCTGATACCTGCAAGGCACCAGCATAACTTGCATAACTCTCTCGCAAATAAAAACAAAACTGTCGAGTTCCCACCTGCCATTTCAGTTTTCTGCTTACATAGTTTCAAAGGTCGTGTAAGTGTAGTTGCAACGAAACTTCTCTTTAGCTGTATATAATCACTGAGGCATGCAATGTTGTCTGAAAGGTAAGTGCTTAAGAATGGATGATTCTTTAGCACAGGAGGTGCAGAAAAGTTTGAAGATAGGGTAAACTCAAGAGTTCTTAAGACCACGAGACCTCTCACGAGAAGTGCGAGATCATCCGGGTGCTCCAGGTAGTGAGGGTTGATGGCCGGGTAGTCGAAAGGGTCGGCACTTCGAATTCGCAGAGTGCCGCGGCTCTTGGGGCGCGACAGCGATGCCAGACAGGGGAACCCGTACTTGAACTCGTCCCTTCGCTTTGCCTGCTCGATGGTCTGAGACAGAAGCCGAAAAGAACAGGCCAGTAACTACTTGCACAGCTCATCGACAGCTTGACCTTGGTCAGCCCTACATGTACATATGGCCATGTTCGGTGAACCAGGACGAACATCCGTCCAGTTAAGATGACCCTTAACGCGTTTCTCAACTGAGTCGAAATTTGTCGAAGAGTGCTTTGTACTTCGGCGGTCATGCACACAATAAGCGAATTCGGCAAAGCAGAAGGCACTTTCGTCAGCAAAGAAAGGAACTTGAGCAAATTGACCTCCAAATACAATCAAACACATTTGCTCAGAATTTGGCCGGCTTGGAAGTTAACGATTAAGGTGTCCTCTTCCGAGGGAGGGAGGGAGGGAGGGAGGGAGGGAGGGAAGCGAAAGGAAGGGAAGGAAGGAAGGAAGGAAGGAAGGAAGGAAGAAAGGAAGGAAGGAAGGAAGGAATCGATAGCCTGACAGGCTAGTGATTTCTGATTTGTAAAGGCCTAGCAAGTTTCCAATGGGCTGGGGCCACCAGGCCCCGTATTTCCCCATCCCCCGTACAAGTGACGTGAACATGGAAAAGGTGTGACCTCCTTCGTGTAGCGGAAGTTTTCTAGCGTCTTGGTCGTCCACAGGCGGCCCTGCAGCATGATCTGAAGGTCGGGCCAGTTCTTGCTGCGACTCTCGTCATCTGTACTCATGAAGATCTGACCCTCGACAGAAATAGGCGATGCCCAGTGGCCTGCCAGATATGACACAAATAAAGTAATAAGAGGCATGATGGCATCGACGGCCGCGTCCCAGCGCGTGCACTGTTTGGAAATAATTTGTTTTCAAACAGCCCCATCACCCCGTATGAGGAAAAGGCGGCATCCGTGACATGGAACTCCTGCCTTGTGTGGAAATAGCTAGCGAACAAATAGAATCTGCTGGTGCCGTCTAGACTCGACGCATCTCTCGAGAAAGCCTGCAAGAAATATCTAGAATTTTAACTTTCATTCTCGTATTGTGGGCGTGCTTAGGTGGGTGTGCTTGGGCATGTGTTTCTGCATGTGCTCATGAATTTTGTGAAATGGAAGGGAGGATGTGTGTGTGTGTGTGTGTGTGGGGGGGG
>SMGT01014767.1:585539-626693 GCA_004794575.1 Lanistes nyassanus | reverse complement strand
AAGAAGCGTCTGCTTTCGGTGGAGTCGTGTGGTGATATTCTTGTAGAAGACACGTACGCGTATGCTCCCAACTGGTTTCGACGAGCAATGCACTGTGGAACCCACATTCGTCTTTTCCATTTTGTTTTCTCAGACTGCTGGGCGAAAATAAATGCAGTCGTAGAAGCTGCAGCGGTCAGAATAAATTGTTCGTGATCATCCCTAGTGTTACTATGGTCAGCCCCTAGAGCGAACACGTGATGATCATGTGACGATCTGGCTGGTAAAATGTTGCAGGTGTCATGCGCCCGTGTACGGAGAATGCTCGGAAAATGTTTTCGCTCAACGTTGAGAGCATTGCAAGTGTAGGAAGCCCTTAAGGGAAGATTCAATGCCGCCACGGTTATTAATGTTAGATACGCGTGCGATCGACCAAATTTGGCAAGCGACAGCCATGTCGGTGTGATCTGCAGCAATCAGCGCGGTGACCTCTCCCAGTGCGCAGTAAAGTGACCTTGACCAGACTGTTGTTTGTCTCGCTCTCCATAAACAATTCAAAGTTTGGGAATGAGGCCTTATCGCATCAGGGCGATGATAACCAAGGCAATCAGTGTAACCTGAAAAGCCACACGGTTTGGTTTTCAGCTGTTACACGACGTGTCTTCGCAGCAGATCGTCGTAGTTTGTTCCCGGTATCCTTTTCGCTTCTTCATTGTCCACAGCGCTCTTTGCAATTTTGTTTCTTCTCTTTGTCGATAAAGATCTAACAATGGCAGGCAAGTAGGAGAGAGAGAGAAAGAGAAAAAATAGAACGTGTGTGTGTGTGTGTGTTGGCGCGTGCGGGCGCACATTTGGGCAGTGTGGAGTCTTGCGTCTGTGTGCAGTGTGTGCGCGCGTGCGTGAGAGAGAGAGAGAAAGAAAGAAGAGAGATTGGGGAGGGATGGGATGAACTGCTAGTGCGGAAGAGAGCGAAGCCACTAGCCAGACATCTCCAAAGATAGCCGGTTGATATTTGAGCAAACACGGGGAGATTTTGTTCGCATTGCGTAGTAACCCCTCTTCCATTAGATGTTTAGATTTATGAACTGGCAAAACTATTTTCCATTAGATTTATCAACTGGTAGAATTATTTTCCGTTTGTTCTCAATTCTGAAACAGAGTGCAGGAAAACAGTTTCCCTTCAATCTGCTTGCGTCTCCCTGCAAGGCTCCTGAAAGAATCATGTCAAAACGATTTCTCGTGTTCAGTGGCCAGAGAAACTAGTGAATGACCAGTCGGCTGGGTGCAAAGGAGACCAAGTTCTTTTTCACAAATTGATTACTGAATTTTTACTTTCATTATTGTTAAGCAAAGACTTAAATCGATGACTTAAGCAATAATCTTACTCAAATCTGTGTAGGCCTAGCTATGTATACTACTTACAGAATTTTAATTACAGGGAAAGGGGTGCTTTGCAAGCAAAAACCAGTTCTAATAGAAAAGTCTGTCAGACTTTACCTTGAAAGATAAGGCGAACCAAAGATCGCAAATTTGACTGAACTAATTTGGACTTGGGAATCACCCCATGGTTAAAGTTTTCACCGGCCCAAGGATGGGTTTCACGCAAAGAACACAGACGTCTTGCGCAAATGTAGAATTTTCGGCCTTTGAGCAAAATATACGTGTAAGTTAATCTTTTGTGCGGAGAGCAGGTGGTATTGAGTATGTGATGGTGGGGAAGAGCTAGGATTTGAAGTTCTTGACTCTTTTTTTAATCGGACGAAGGGGCATTCTTTTTCGCCTAGAGAGTTGCCACGTGACCTAGTGGTCACACATAAAGAGCGCTTTCCGTCCCGCGTTTGGAGGGGGGGGGGGGGGTTGGATAATTAAGGTTATGGTTCAACAAAAGGAACTTCAAGCGAGAGTTAGACAACAAGTCAACTTTTCAGGTCATGGCCCCTAAACAAGCCGCAGTCTACTGTTTCTTTTCTCTTTAATTAACGTTATGTCGAGCTCGCCATCAAACCTAGGGTTTGTCATAGGTCGAGGTCAGCACTTTCAATTTTAATGTCGCAATCATTGTTTGATAACCGTTGAATAATAACTGGATAATTTAAAATAAATAAATAAAATAAGAGATATTACTATGTCTTCTAGGACTGTTCATATCGGTTTTAAAAGCTGTCATTTTGAACATTATTTGTTTATTGTTTTTGCTGTTGGGAAAAGAATGCAATAACTGTAGCAGACGAGCACTGCCGCCGCAGACGACAGATGGAGCTCTCGTATGCTGGAGACTCGCTCGCGGCATTTTTCTCGTACGCGTTGCTAGGTCACGATCTCGGGCAAGACACTGGAAAGACAAAAACAGAATAAGGTTTTTTTGGCTTTTTTGGTTTTTTGAATTCAATTTTCCGAAAATAGACCTCCGTCAGATACAGACAATGCATTGGAAGAAGGTGAAAGCCCCTTTTGAGGAGCTTGAGAATCGGTGAGTAAAAGTTTGAACTGCCGCCAGTTGAAGGTTATTGCGTCTGTTACTTTGTGTCATACTTGCTTATTGTCAAATTTGTACGTCTTCTGGTGGTTTAGTGATTGGAGGGCTTGAAAGTGTGTCCGGTTAAGAAAGGTCTTACAAAATTTTAAAACAAACAATCTATCCTCTTTCCACGTCTTAAATTTGCTGCTGTCTTCCAGTCTGACGTCCTCCGGTACTCTCACGGCTTTTTTTTTTCTCTACACGGTTAATAGCTAATGTCCGATAGGTGGCAAGAGCAGTTCGCTGTTGGCGAAGCTGATTTGTATCATTTAACACGTACCGGAAATAGCAGCTACTGCATACAGCCTGGAGGCAGACTGCTATCCCTTAACCTATTTCGTTTCAGTGGTAGCAGAGGCGATCGAGTTAGATGGGAGCACCTTGTAGTTCCTAATCGATAATTTATTTATTTACAGCAGATCGTGTCAAAGCAGACGTGATACTGCACATGTAGAAACAATGAGAGCCCTTCTATTTCTGTGTTGTTGGCGTATCATGCCGCTGATGTAGGGCCTGTTCCAGGCCACACTGTAAAGAAGTTAATAATGGATTAAGATAATTATAGATAGTCTGAATATCAATATGGAAAACCGACGTAACAAAGCATTACTTCACTTTATCCAAGTTCGTCAGCTTCAAGATAGAATGGCGATTTTAAAAGGTTTTATTTTTAAATTCGTAATTTGTTATTTTCTATGAAAGGGGTTTTGACCAGCTACATAATAAAACCTGATGTCACCCTCTGTGATAAGAATAACAAGCTTCTTCATATTTTCATAATCTCATTATTCATATATTTAAATGTTTTAAAAAAAGAGATATAAATAGTTTCATACTCCTGCGAATTAGAAAAAAGTACAATAATCTTAACTTGCTGTACCAATTATCTTAATATCTACTGTAGTCAAGCGGATGGCCCAGTGCTTAGAGCGCCCAGGGCTCCAAACCGAGCTTGAAACTGCTTAAAAAAACTGGAGCCAATCAAAATACAGTCTTACATAAAATATGCTAATCTCTTAAGGTCACCACTGAAAACGTTCCAATTTCTTGGATATCATAATGCCTATAAGCCCACCCACTCTTCCTCTAACCTTCACCCTAACCCCAACCCTAACCCCACCCCTTCCCCTTCCTCTAATGCCTCTCTACCCGAAACATCCCTCTCTTTCTCCCTCCCCCAGTCCCTGGATAGACCTGCGAAATAAAGCTTGGCCTTTTACTGACTCCACTTTTTATACATCCGAACTAGAGCTCGCCATTTGATTGGCTCCAGTGAATTAAAGCTTTTACGTGCTGAACCTCCAAGCTGGTTCGAAATCTATGCTCTGCTGCACACGTCCCCAGGGACCTGACCACATGTGTTACGGAAGGCAAGGCAGCGAGGGAGACGAGATGGCCGCGGGACACAGAAAAGGTATAAGAGTCTCAAACACCCTGCTCCCCTAAGACCTAAAAAGGTCACGTGACATCCTCTTACTTTACCTTTTATTCAAGGTGAAAAAAGTTGCCTTGACTGCATAACCGTGTGATAATAATTGGCGATGCTCGTCTGTGAATGTAAACACATCGCGCATGTAACGTACAGGTATACCAACATGGTTTATGAAGCGGGCCAGTCAGGATTCAGCCCATCCAGTACAATTCAAGTTATTTTAGTGAATCCGACAGGTGTATTGTCAAGTTATGTTCAGGTATCGTTTAAAGTTATGTTCAGTGAGACCGACAGGTATATATTCAAGCCATTTTCGGAGAGACCGACAGGTATATAGCAGGCAGCGAGTTCCAGCAAGAAGATTTAGCTCATGAATCACCGTGCGTCATACATCTCCCGGCATCTTCCGAGATTTAGCAGTTTGATTTTTTTCCCGTCGACTCCCCTGTACATTAGCGCGGACTGTGGTGGGTGCAGGCTGGGGAGGGGGGGAGTGAAATGAAAGAACTCTCCAGAGTGGAGTATAGTTAGCACAGAGCATGCGCTGAGCGCGCAGGACCACCGTATGCGCTGAAGTAAAAATGGCAGGGCAGACGCTGTTCCTAAAGGTCGATATTGGCGAACAACGTGATGTTGCCTAGCTCTTCATACCAGCTGCACGGGGGGGGGGGGGGGGGGGGGGGGGGGGGGGGGGGGGGGTGACTCGTTCTTTGTTTAGCGGAAGTCCTCTGTGCTGTGTGAGCTTCGCTGTTGTGTTGCATAATGAATTACTTTCCCCGCACACTACATGCAGCACACTGACTGTATTACCCAGTGTGTCAACATACAGTATTCTGCAGATCAGGATGATTTAAGGTTGGGCTTTATAGATCAACAGCCCGACCTCACCAAAAGAATGTGAGAATGACAGATGTAGTGGCCGGCGCAATGAATAAAGAAATTATCAACATAAATAATAGGCGTAGTATAAAACAGTATACTGGATATAAAGTATAATGAATATAAAATGTTTTGTTTTTAACAGACGCAGGTGAAAGTAAAATGCATTTTCTACCCGGCATATATATATATATGATATTTAATCAGTCCTTGCTGTAACATAGAATTTATTTCTCACACGTCACGAATGAGATTATTAAGTTCTGCAACCTAGATCAGAGACAAAGATGCGAATGTTTGTAGCTCTACTGACGGACACTCTGTGGCAATATTCTCACTTCGTTTTTTTACAGATTCGAATTTGAGCTTCTCGTTAAAATTCACCGCTTCTTTGTATGTGTTCAGTACAAAGTTTGCCCAAAGGACGCTTGTCCTATCTTTTGCACTTAAGCAATTTTCTGTATTGATCAGAATGATTTATGTCATCCTTTACTGCCGTATGCAGTATCTAACTGAAATGGCCGGTTCTTCCGCCTGGCATAAATGCCCATCGTAAGCACAGTTTCAAGTCATTACTGGGGAAGATGCTTGCGAACACATCAAAGCCGGTTGTTCCATTCTGTCAGCCGTAACAGTTATAAACAAAAGATGCGTCGATCGAGGTCGTATAGATGTATCTTGTAGTTTTCTCCTGACTGAGGGTTTTGTCTTTAAAGTTCCCCTCTAACGACTGACAAATTTGACTGTAAACGTGTCTCTGTACGCTTTTTTCCGTTCCCAGTACAAGTGGTATGTGAGTGTTTACATTGCTACCTTACTTTTGTCTCATCTCTTCCCTAAGTCCCACCCCGTCTCCCTCTAAGTTTGTGACATTTACTGTCTAGATGTGTCGGGTTGGGCAGTTCCCTTGCTTCTCGACGTCTAGGGAGCATTGTACGGCAGCGACAACAGAGAAAGAAGTAAAAATTGCTACAGACTACAGCCAGCAGCGCCCTCCATGTCCGTACACCTTTAGTTTCCAGACGAGGGCTGTTGGGTCGAAATGTTCAGCCGTACAACCTCAGACTTGAACATCAAAAGCACCCAGCAGCCCGGAAAGAATGTGAGTTTACCAGAGAAACACAAACAGATCGTTTACGCGAGATATCTGCTTGTTCTGTATCTTTGCATAAACGCATCCCCCGCCCCTCCCCCTCCCCGAGCAATGCCAAAATAATGCAGCAGACTGCCAGTGGTGAGTTGTGCTCAGGTAGAATACTGGGGATTCCGACTCTTCGCTTCAGTTCCCACCTTGTCGTTTCAGCCCATATGTGATCATATCCCTTTGAGGGGGCAAGCGCACATTTTCTCCCAGTTATTGGATACACTGGGGTTTCTGAAGAGGGTTGAGTCTGATGATCTAAGTGTGCCACAACTTTTTTAAAAAGAAAAACACCAATAATCTATCTGGGATCGATCTTGTGCTCTGCTGTCTTCCTGCGGAGCTGTCGTCGAACGTTGATGGCGGAAGTGTGCGCAGGTGGCACGTGGTACAAAACGGTCGATACACGGGCACGTCGTCGTCGCTGAGAACACGAGTAGTACGTGCGGCGAGAGATACAGGAAACGCGATCTGCTGCGCGTGCGGGGCTGCCCTGCGACTTGTGAGTGCGTGCGCGTGCTGGGATGGCTGAGGGGGTGGTTGAGTGGGTGGCTGGGTGGGAGGACAGCGATGACAACAGGACGGCCGCCGTGTGCGAGTTGTTGGCGCACGTGTAGTTGTGTTGCTATTGATGTAGTAGAGGCAGTCACTGCAGGTGGAAAGATTAGTTTAGCAGCATCGTCGAGATTACCACTCTAAATGTTGAGAAGGTCAGGGAGCGACATCCACCACCCTCCCAAACACACTTTTAGTCCCAGCGAAGAAGAATGAAAACTTCATCTCTAGTTCTACGAGCACTTTAATCCATTTCGAACCGCCTTACAGCAAGACAAGTCCCGCCAGTGCTTCTCTCGTTTTATCGAGCGCTAGCCAGTGATTTGCAGTCGCGCTCAGTCTGTTCAAGTCCGGCAACATAGAAGGGTTCTGGGAAAATATCAAAGGTTGCAATTCCACGCTTCCATCTCAGAGTTGGCTGAAGCCTCGTGGAACATCAGTTCCTGGCGGCAACACGAGGAATTCCGAGTCAGGAGACAGTTATTGCCACAAGAACCGCCGTAAAGCAAACACCAGAGGATAAAGTGGTGTTGAACTTTCCGACTGCAATCAGAAGGTAGAGACTGCCATACCATTAGCTTCAGCTGTCTGCGTGGCGCACGCATGCTCCGGAAGAAACATTGAAATTGTGCTTGGTACCTGCCGCCATTAGCGTCATGCAATTACTGTCTTCATTCTGTAAAAGCCTTGCGTTCGTGGTTGCTTAGTGATTACCACATCCGTTCTGAGGACAGCTTGATTCAGCTTCACTGTGCTTCAGCGACGACCTGGGCAAAAAAAAATGATGATGATTTCAAGTGTACGTCGTTCATGAACGAAGTCTTAGGACACATTTCCTGAAATCAATAATTTGCATTATCTTGTTCACGTTCAGCAGACAGTATATTGCATCAGCTCTGGGCATAATTACCTTCACCGGCTTCATCTATTTTTTATAGGCGGTGGCTTTCTGGAGACAAAGACAGCTTCGTTGTAACTGATATAGTTCCCGATAAAACCTGACAGTTCACTGCAGAGAGAAGGAAACAGCAGTCTTTTAAAAGTTGTTTTTTCGCGAGGACAGACCAGGAACAGAAGGAGCGCGTTACCTAACTTCCGCATCTATTGACCTCAAGATTTGAAACGCCGCTACTTCTGGTTAAAGTTTTTTTTGTGATTTCAAACAAGACTTTGTCACGTGCTTACTGACCAGTTCTGCGACCCTTCTTCTCCAGCAAGATGGGAAACCACAACAGCAATGGGCGACGGGACCAGAGGCGGCCACGACAAAACAACGTCTGTGGTGGCAGGGCAGGTGAGTGAACAACTACAACAGTTGCACCAGCAGCAGCACCACCTACAACAACAAAACGATTTGTTTTTCACGACTCGGTGTTATTTTGGATGCGCGTTGTGGACTTTGCCACAGCTTCAATATTCGTCAGTTCCCGTCAGAACGTCCTGTGTATGGAACGTTCCTTAAGGCACGGGCCCAGGTCCTGTGTGATACTTGCAATATAGCTCACTCTGTTGTTATTGCTTTAAATTACATCGCAAAAATGATTTTGTTTGTATGCAAGGTCTTAGTTTCACCGTACTGTGTAGCGTACAAGTCAAAAGGGCGAAAAACTGTTTTAACCTTTTGGTTTATGCAGAGGAAGGTGTAGTTTTGGACTCTTATCAAAGCGCAACTAGACTTTTGGCCCCTAAAATGTATTAAGTCAGGATGTTGCAGAAATGTTCCATCATCCTTCGTAAATACATGAAATAGACAGCTTAGCAAGTCAAGCATTTTATTCTTTCATTTACTCATAGAAACAGGTTTCACTGTACAAAGTAATAGTAAACTACAACACATTCACATTTAATCGAAGACACAGGCTGTTTAAGAGCAAAGGCTTAGAACATGAGCCGCACATAGACATACCACACAATTGTACCCGATCCTGTTCTCTTTACCTCTCTCAAATACACACTAGCCATTTCAAGAGCACACACTACACTCATGTGTACTTTTGTTTTAGCGCATTGCACTGAGCAATATTTGGACACAATTTGCTTATTTAATCAATGTACTTTTTTGGGCAGACAACAGTTTCTGAAGTTTACTGTTTACTGTTTACTGTTACTGGCAATAGAGCGTCCAGAAACAAGGGGGCAGCGCCACCCTGCGCTCAGCCTCAAACCTATCCCATACGAAAATATAATGTGAACTCGACCCCACGTCCTTCCTATCGCACAGGCTGCGTAGTCCGTGTCTAGGGGTCTCTTCTCGTCTGAGTTTGTTGACTAGAAACTTATTGTTGAATGTCCAGAATTTTAGTGGTGGTCGGCAGTGTGAAGGTGGCAGTACTTTAAAATAGATTTCGGATTTGAATGATGTTTTAAGTATTCTATAGCTTGTGCATTTCTGTTTTGTGTTTAGTTCCTCCAACCAGCATCGGATTTATTGATCTTGTAGACATCTGTCTACGTTTTTCTTAAACCATTTATTTGTGACGTGTAAAGTACTCTGGTACCATAAGCCATTTAATCGCAGTCCTTTGACTGAGTGAATAAAATCTGAGTAGATAATTTCTTTTCTTGCAGGGTTAGTAGCATTCTATATAAAGAGCTTGACAATTTACCGTCATTATTTGCATTGACAAATTTGAACAGCGCTGGCTTTAATCAATAGTCGTCAACATAGCCATCAGACCATGGATCAGCACGATCTTGAATAAATGGAGCGAGCATTCAGCCGTAAATTTATTTTGTAACAAAACTCTCTTCGATCAGACCGTAATCTCGAACAGCACATTGTCTATGTTGTGTTTCCCTTTGCCCGTGAATTCCTGGTACTGTTGGACAGAAGGAAGGAGAGACTGTCTCCAAGCAGAGGTATTGATCAGACAGAATTCTTGCAGCTTCCAACAGGCTAGTGGCAGGCAGCGCTTCAGACAGTGCGTTGAAATGAAAGCTTTGCCAGAGTCAAAGGGATGGAGATTGCAGCAATTATCGTTGGTGTGTCACAGGCAGCTGCTATAGAAAGAAATAAAAAGCTACACGCACAGCAAACATTTCCTGGATCTCTGCTGGGATTCAGAAAGTGTCTAGTCAAAATCTGAAGACGTCTGGAATAGTTATACACGTGTTTGTATGCTGTGGCTGCTGAGTCTCATGAAAACAGACGTACGGAAGAAATGACGGAAAGCTTACGTGACAAAGTTATTTATGGGATGATCGCGGCAATGAAGGAACAGTAACACAAAACAGAACGAAGACAAGGGTATGGAAAGAAAAAAACCCAGCATAAATGGCATTCGAATAGTCGAACGTCGCCTCTTCTGCCCATGTACAGTTAAGGACCTTTATGATAGTTGCAATATCTGAACTATTTCAATAGTTAAATGTCGGACTATTCTTTCAGAGTGGATTCTTGCAGTAACATTCCCTATGAGTGCGTTTTAAAAAAAACAGTTGTTTGCTCCGGATAAACATGCACATCATTTTTAAATCTAATCGGGAAAAAGTATCCTAGGAATTTTGACTGCAGAAAACAAGTGATTTCGGAAAGACATTATGTCATTGGTTTTGCTCTAAGTGGCATAAAGAAATTCTATGGATTTTAATTTCATAAGACAAAGGGATTTCGGAAAGACATTAACTAGTTTATATCATCGGGTTACGCACGTGTTTTGTGACTCTAAATAACATTTCAGTTCGAGTGGTGCCTTAAGGGAATGGCGTGTGTGTCTGGGAGGGGTGGGGTGGGGGGCTAAATTCTCCAGTTGTGTACAGCAAATAAAGACCACGTAGTAAGGTAAATTAGACAGCTCTTGATTCGAAGACATCTGGTTCACGAATGTGTTCAATACACATAAAGACTTTTGATGGAGCTCCTTTAGCTCACAATCTTTAGGTTTCTTTTTTCAAATAAGTTAAGCACGTGTGACAAATATATGACAAAGCCTTTGAATGAAAAAATGTCATATTTCTCACACATTATTTTGGGTGGTCAGGGGTTTCTCTTGCAGATGAACAGCTCTGTGACATTTACTTTTTAGGTGGGATCTTCTTCCTGCCTTATGCACGCTTTCTTGAACATCGCATACATCAAACTTCAGAAAACTGGCAAGAGCTCTATTGGCTTGCAGTTTATCATTCTGTGATATGACGTTTACAAAAACTGTTGCTCAGCTAGAAAATCTCTGTATTCTTCACAAGCACCTGCGGTAAGTTTCTGTTTTGTGTTTGACCTCGCTGTAATGAGCTTTGATTAGTTTTGTTTGAAACTTCTTTACTACTGGGACGTGGCTTATTTTAAAGTCTAAATTTCATTTGTAGGAACTGCGTACGGTTAACAGAAATGTTTTAACAGATGCGCACATGCCTGCGAGCCTATATTGGCTAGTGTGTGCATGTGGGATTGAGTGTGGTATAGTAATAAATGCGTGTAATAAATGCGTGCACAGAGAGAGAGAGAGAGAAAAAAAGAAAGAGTGGGGAGAGAAAGGGATAGAGAAAGAGAGAACAAAAATAAAGGTGACATAAAAGCAGACTTGGAGACAGACAGTCAGGGCGGTTAGTTTGAAGCTTGTTCGAATGGACAGTAATGTATTGTTTTCGTTACTTCCACATTGATTAATATCATTTCTACTGTCATGTTATTGTAAATGGTCTTGGCACACTCTGCGCTGTCGCTGCGCGGGTGTGTCGGTGGCTGGGAGGGTGGACCGCTGTGCGTGGGTGCGTGGGTACGTGGGTGCGTGTGTGCGTGCGTGTGTACGTGGGTGGGTGGGTGCGTGCGTGTGTGAATATTTGCGGATTCATGCATGACAACCGGCACTCATCCTGTTCGTGCTTTTTGCCCAGACATTCCTAGATCGGATTGGATCGGACTCTTCGCGACACAATAAAGATCCCATGAGCGGGTAGAATCTTTAAAAAAGAACAAAAAGACACACATTTAGAGAATCTTAGGTCAAGCTTCCATGAGAGCAAACACGATGTGTAACCGTTAACTGGTGAAGACACGCCGGCTAGTGTGTCCGAACAGCTCTGTTATTGTTTTGAGTCGTCTTTGCCAGTTCCACAGACGTCTGTGTAAGGGCAGCTGCTTCGTGATTACCTCGACTGACGGAAAAATAACTGCAACAGGAGAACAAACAGTTTTAGGCGCCGCTTTTTTATGCTCATTTGTTGTAGTATTCCGGACGACAAAGAGGCAAAGCTGTGACGAGACTTTGGAAATGTCGCGAGAAAGTGATTTGTGGTTTGTCTTCAATAATCGAATTTTTGTTGCGGTTTCCGTAGGCACCTTGCTGTAAAGCCGGATGCCAAGCAAACTGTCTGCTTTTCTTTGCTTTATTCATGGAATCTCTTGCTTTTGAACAGCTGCTTATCATGGTGTAAATACTTTGTTACCTCAAACAGTGGATGTTCTGCGTTGTAAACAAAGTGCCGTGCTCCCAGGTGGACTTAGTAACGATGTGGTTTCAAGCACAACATCTGCCAGGAAAGTGATGGGCTATAAACTAAACACTACTCAGATTCGTATAAACAAATACATGTATTCTTTTCTGGATGATTTGTATACAGGTCACAATAGCGGGCCGAAAGATCTGCAGGGCTACGGACTTGCAAAGTTCATACTTGAGAAATTGTCGACGGCTATGGCAACGAGAAATTCCAGCTACTGCAAAACGAGTTTTAAGCGCGTGCGTTCCCCCACCCCAAGCTATAGCTCACGCACACTAAAGAACATGGACCAGCAAAAAGCCACCGGAAAGTATTATATGTATTCGTACTTTTTGATAACAAAGCGGTTGCTGTATTCCCACTTCCACTCCCCTCCCTCTCACGCGCACATCGCGCGTCCAGTCACAAACGCGAAAGCATCCACACAGATATCAATGAAACAAATAGGAAAATGGCCGTGCCTGGTCGGTAGACACATAATTGCCTCACCGCATCAGGAGTGGTCTTTGAGTTTGCTAACCATGTCATAACCACGTCCAGTCCTGAGGTCTGCAAAGGTTAATAAAAATATGTTTTTCTCGTATGGAAACACTTTCCCCCCTTAAATCTGTCATTGATGAAACATACCTACCCCCCCCCACTCGGACTGCGAAGATAAACACGTGTTTATGCTTGATAGCTTATAGATATATAGTTGTGTCCCTGGTAGGTTAAACCGATTGCTATTCCTAGTGGTGTACAGTCGTTTAATCTGTATTTCTGGTAGTGTACGATCATGTAGAATCATAGGTAATGTACACTGATGTGTGCATCACTGGTAACGTGTACATAACCGCGTAGTTAATGTGTATTCCTGGTGGCGTACAAACATACGTGTGTTCTACAATAGTACGTGTGTGCTTTTGGTGAGCTACAACCTGTAGTGTTATCCCTTCTGTTGTACGACCGTTCGTATGTATTCTTGGGAACGCACAAACGTATAGTATAAATCAAAGGTAGTTAAAAAAAAGTGTAGCGTGTTATTTTGACCGTGTGTAATCGTTTAGAGCTTAACGCCGCATAATGTTCATCGTTGGTATTGTACAACAGTACAGTAGGTTTGTAGGCTTGTAGCTGTGGTATTGTACAGCTGTACAGTGGGCTTACAGCGTACATCTCTTTCACCGCCTAGTTCTTGACATTGGTTTTCCATAGAGATCTCGGTATCCACGTCAGAAATACCACTGTGACTCCGAGCCATGGCAAATCTGAGTCATTTATAATGCAGATGATGTGCGCGTTCTGTGAAACTAGAAAAACAATTCTCCGGAGAGATCTCTGGCATCTGGCCGGAAACGGCCGACGGCATGAGATACCAATAGTTTCTCTAGGCGTGCGACCTTGTGTAGACATCGATACCATGCTTCCAATGGTTACTGCCCAACAGGCAACTGTATATCCACAGAAGGACGCGCGCGTCTATCGTCTTTGTGGTGAAATCAGCGCGCAGGCACGATAAATACGATAAACAAATAAAAACGCCTCTGTCGTTCATTGCGTTAACACAAGTGTTCGGGCAGTGGCTGTGTTCTGCCTCGCCTCGACTGCAGGAAGAAGAAACAAGACATCTTTGTGGGAGAACAACCTTGTTTTAACCCGAGTTGTCGGGCTTTCTGGTTACTGGTCGAACCAGTCTAACAGATTTACATCCTCCCTCCAAATCTAACGTTATGCTGGGTTGCGGGCCTTGCGCTGGCAAGAATGGGAAGGCTAATGTGCGAAAAATCCATTAATAGCTTTATTCTTTTTGTCTTTCAGCACGCGACAGGAGGCAGTGAGCACGCCGAAGCGAAAGGCGTTTTAATGAAAGATGTAAGAGGAAGCTATTAACATTCCTTATGAGGAGAACCAGAAACTTGTTCATAAAATAAAATGAACAACGAAAAGATGTGAGAGGAAGAAGGATGCAGAAGGAATCACATACTGAAGGAAGGGGAGGTCTCTGTGTGTATATGGATACACAAGTGCGTGTGTGTATGCGGTGCGTGTGTGCGTGCGTGATAATGAAAGTTCATCGCTTATTTTACACGTGACCGGCTTGCGTCAGAAATGACAATGAACGGATTTGAGTGTATTTGAAAGGACTTTCCACATTTGCCAGACCCATGGCTGATCAAGAAAAAGTTATCTAACATGGCGCGGCACAGTAACAGGAACTGGCCATTATTTGGTCTGAATGTCACCAGGCCGCAGCAGAACGCCGAAAGACATCAACTGTGTGTCTTAGTGACTCTGTGCTAAGGCACACTGGGGAAATTTGACATTTGAGTCCAAAGCTTCTGCTCTAGAAAGCACACGTTTTAATGGAAATTAGCTTGTCCTGGTAACGGATGGCTTTGTGTGTGAAAAGCCGTTAGGGCACACAAGTAGGCTACTCACAGACACAAACACGCGAAGGCACACACCCACACCCTCACACGCACACCCTCACATACACACACCCCCTCACACACACCCACACATACCCTCACACACCATGCCATGCGAGCAATGACGCGTGATGAGTAGGGTATAGTCACTTAGAGTGAGCGGTGACTAAGCGCTATTTTTAGATCACTGAGAGGCGATTAACGCGCGAGAATAGGAAGAGGCGCGGAGTTTTTGTTGAAGTAGAGAGGACAACTGACGTGTGTGAGAGAGAAAGCCGACGACTGGAAGGGACCGTAAGAGACGGACGTTTCTGCAAGTGCCCAGACACCTGAGCAGAGCCCCTTCATCGGCACTGGAAACGCTGAGAGAGCGTAGGCGATTTTTATGACCAAACCCTCTGCCTAGACAGGAGGTAGGCCAGACACTCCATGGGAGTTTTTCCTCTATTTTTTTTTAATCGTTTTGTTGTAAGATTAGGACATTATAGTAATTCGTTTTCGTAGGGTTTTTCTGTTTGATTTTCAAGTACGAGGCTTCGTCAGCGCCTCCTGAGACGAGACGTACAACCCCCCCCCCCCAGAGATGGATATGTAGGAGTGGACAACTGAGATAGCGTCAGCGTGTCCTGTTTAGTGGACTGACAGCTCCGGCGAAAGAGAGGGAGTTTGAACTGCTAACGGGGAGGAGAGGGGATTTTCTGCCACAAGTGAGCGTGGAGGTCCTTCGCATCTTCACCAGTGGATACTTCGCGGTAGGGGAGATTTTTGTAACACCGCGTTGATGTCCCTCCGTGAAGACTGTACTCGAATCTCCGTGAAGATTGATGACGAGTGGTGATAAGACACTCGTTATCTGTGTAAGTAGTGATACGAAACTTGATCTCCGTGAAGATTGATTACCAGTGGTGATAAGACACTCGTTATCTGTGTAAGTAGTGATACGAAACTTGATCTTCTTGAGATTGATGAACAGTTGTGATCAGACACTCGTTATCTGTGAAGTTTTGGATGACCATTAAGTTGAGCGATAAGTATTAGATATTCTGGTGTAAAAGTATACTGTTAGGACTGTGTGTGAGAGGAGATCGTTAGTGGAAAGAGGGGAACTGGTGTAAAGGAAGAAAACGTGGTTAGTTGTGTGTGTGTGTGTGTGTGATTCAGTTAGCGTAGATGAGAGTAAGGAGGACCGTAGGTGAGCGAATAGTAGTTGTGTACGAGCGGTGATAGTGGAAGGTAGAGGGACGTCAAAGCGTGTATCAGGGTGTTAAGTGCGTGAGTATCAGAGAGCGAGTGCGAGAGTGTAGTTAATAAATAAGGCCGGGTCCTTTTTCAGAAAAACTACATCGTCTCGTTGTGTTGTGTTGTGTGGAGTTGTGTGCAAAAGAACACGCCCCCACACCCTTGGTCGCTTGGAGAGAGTAGGATAGGTGGCCGAGTGAGTGTGTGTGACACACACACCCACACATACACACCCTCACACACACACACACCCTCACACACACACACACCCTCACACACACACACACCCTCACACACACACACACACACCCTCACACACCCTCTACCACACACCCTCACACACACACACACATGCAGGCGCGCTCTCTCTTTTACTCCTTACTACACAAGAACGCGGAGGCAAGGAGAAAGCTTGTCAAAAAGAAAAGTGTATAGGCATAGACACTGAAGGAGGGTGGGGGGGGGGAGAGAGGGGCAGGCGAGAAAGCGTTGGTTGATTGGCTTGACTTTTACCCCAAGTCAGCAGAAAGTTTATGGCAGCAAGTAGCCGAACTACTAAACGGGGTTTGAATAAACATATATACGGGTGCTGGAGACGAGATCTGAAAGAAACTGTTCTTTTAAAAATACAGATTATTGGTAGGTTTATGTAGCAAATCAAGCAGAAAGCAAGTGGTGTATTTTGTAAAACTTTCCTGTTTGTCTAAGATGAATGTTAGAAAAAAATATAACGGACTTGCTGATCTCGACATGCAGACATTAGCATGATAGGGTCAGCTGGTTACTCCACTGTAACATTTTTTAAAATCTCTAAAGCGTGTGCGTTTATGTTGAGACGGGTTAACCAGTATTTCTTTGTTCAGTTTTCTCGATCGACAGCGCGCGCGTATCACAGAAAAGCCCCAAAGTCACGACATTCCAGAGCGTGTCTAGACTGGCAATTTCAGTGTTAATTAGAACGTAGATAGCTCGTCTATGTATTAGTTTGAGTAGAAGCTATAGGCTGCTGGTCTTTACACCCTGTCAATGTAAATGTTAGAAGCTAGATAGCTCGTCTTTAGATTCTGACAATTATTAATGTTAAGAGCTGGACATGTGGTACGCATGGCCGTCTTCTGAAATCAAAATCAGGACATGCATCTTAGACCCTTGACAACACCAGTATACATGTGTGCAGATGTCACTGAGGAAAAGTGGTGTAGGCCTTCGTACAGAAAAAAATACTAGTATATGTCGCATATGTGCTGAATGTCGAAGTGGGTGTATACCTATGGCCTGTGTTGTTTTCGGTGAGTGTTTTGTGAACAACGGCTGGTTTAAAAACAGGTCTGAGCGTGAGTGCATGGGGGACACGTCTCCTCTCCCCACGTAAAACGGCATCGAGTTTACAATTATGTTTTTGAACGGAAGACCAAATATGAGTGGTCATTGGTGGATGTGGATGTAGCATGGGTGATTTCCTTCAAGATTGAATCCACCCATTCACCTGCTTGTCTTTCTCTTCATGCTTTGTTCCTAGTGCCCTGTGTTTATCTGCTCGTGTTCTGCCCATGCCTTTATGAAACAGCGAGCATATGGTTTTGAGTTTAAATCACACCTGTACATTTGTCTCCGTACATCCTCTCTCTCTCTCTCTCTCTCTCTCTCTCTCTCTCTCTCTCTCTGTTACCATCAGATACTTTGCAAGAATCTACAGTAGAGAAAACCTGTTAGACACCCATGCTGCTGTCTGTGCTGTTATCATTATTGTCATTATCGTCTTTACAGTCATCGCTTACGTAAAAGCTGAATCACTCGTGAGAACAATTTCAAAAGAAAACAGATATATGGCAGTATATTCCATCCAGTCATGCACCAACCTGCATCTCCCTTTCCCCTAATTGGTTTTTGAAGGTCTGCAAAACTTTCAACATTGCCACGCGTGAGCCCTCCTTAAGAAAGGTAATAGATACAGTCATACGTTGTTTTGATATAGAAAAAAATCGTAAGTTTGACAACTTAGCATTTCAGTCGTATAGTCATGTGTACTGGGAGGTCAGTGATGTTTTCACGGGCGGTTCAAGCTACTTAAAATTAGTTTTAATTTAAAATAGATTGTCTGGAATCGAAGTATAATACCGCTTTGAAAACACTCTGCATTTTTTTATGTACATGTAACCTTTCGCTTTGGGGACCTCCCAGCGCATTTGAGATAGTTGATCGTTGGGTGCACAACAGTGAGTCCAGTTCAGTCGAGCAGACAGCAGGCAGCAGACGGCTCCCCTCGTTGGACTTTACTCAAGCGCATGTATTGCTGTACATCAACAGCTCCACAATGACGTCACGCACGTGTCCCTTCACTTTCAAACCATGGCAACAGTTCTTGGCCAACACGCCTCTAGTCTGGCCCTCATTATTGTGATCAGGAAGTAGCCGCTGTCTGAAAAAATGTGATTAGGGGACGGAAGAAAGGCAGGAATCAAGATGGCTGATCCCACGATGTATGTTGGTCTCTCAGATGTTCATGTGGTTTAGTTCGGGGTATCATATCACAATAATCCCCATAATGGTTTTAATACTTTCACTTTCCTATTTCTGGACGCCACCAAAGTCCTCTGCGATACAAAAGAGATCTCATTTTCTTGCAGAATTTGAAAAAAAAAAGGAACAGCGAAAGTTTATACAGAACAGCGAAAGTACGAACTAAAAGCAAAGCATATTGTAATTGCATTTACTAAGCCAGCCACCAAATCCTGCTTCATATTATTTAAAACCTGCGATATTATTTTTGGTCGCTGTGGTGATACCTTTATTGACATCATCTTTACATCATCTGACAGGGCTTGTGGCGAATTCCTGACAAAATGATCGAATGGAAAGAATAAAATTTTAAAGTCCATGAGGGTAGCTAGGCCTCTTGTCTGCCGACTTTCGGGCAAGTGCAGTTCACTTCAACAATCAGACTTTCCAAGCCTTAGAGATTGCATTTTTGGAGAAGCACGTGAAGGGAAAGATGCCTACGCCAGACGCCCCTGCTATTTTAAGCATCTTCTGCACTTTTGCTTCCGGTTCGTGGGCCATACAGTCTCCCACAGAGTGCTTGCTTGAGCCCGAGCAGAATTTAATACTAGATGCCGCAGGAAGTTTGTAAGCATTTTTAGATTTCGTTTGCTGGTGTATTTTGACATCGTGTTCGTCGTTGGTATGAAACTGTTTTGAAGACATACAAATGGTTGTAATTATTTAGTCTGACAATTTATTGTTCCTTCAAAATAGCTGAAGCTCCGGTGACGTGTATAAATAATCAGAGTTAAGGATGACGTCTTATAGAAAACAATTATGTTGCTTTCAGTTTCGAGGAAAAGAGTTTTCATTCTGTATTTCTATCCTTTTCATTTTTTGTAATCTTCATCTATGTCCTGATAACCTGCGCTCGCGCCGCTGTATTCAGTACTTTATGCGAGTACACCTTTCTTTCTTTCTTTCTTTCTTTCTTTCTTTCTTTCTTTCTTTCTTTCTTTCTGTCTGTCTGTCTGTCTGTCTGTCTGTCTGTCTGCCTGCCTGCCTGCCTGCCTGCCTGCCTGCCTGCCTGCCTGCTTGCTTGCTTGCTTGCTTTCTTGCTTTCTTGCTTTCTTGCTTTCTTTCTTGCTTTCTTGCTTTCTTTCTTGCTTTCTTTCTTGCTTTCTTGCTTGCTTTCTTTCTTGCTTTCTTGCTTGCTTTCTTGCTTTCTTTCTTGCTTTCTTGCTTTCTTTCTTGCTTTCTTGCTTTCTTTCTTGCTTTCTTGCTTTCTTTCTTGCTTTCTTGCTTTCTTGCTTTCTTGCTTTCTTTCTTGCTTTCTTGCTTTCTTTCTTGCTTTCTTGCTTTCTTTCTTGCTTTCTGGCTTGCTTGCTTTCTTGCTTGCTTGCTTTCTTGCTTTCTTGCTTTCTTTCTTTCTTGCTTTCTTGCTTTCTTGCTTTCTTGCTTTCTTGCTTTCTTGCTTGCTTTCTTGCTTTCTTGCTTGCTTTCTTGCTTTCTTGCTTTCTTGCTTTCTTTCTTGCTTTCTTGCTTTCTTGCTTTCTTGCTTTCTTGCTTTCTTTCTTGCTTTCTTGCTTTCTTGCTTTCTTGCTTTCTTGCTTTCTTGCTTTCTTTCTTTCTTTCTTGCTTTCTTGCTTTCTTTCTTTCTTGCTTTCTTTCTTTCTTGCTTTCTTTCTTTCTTGCTTTCTTTCTTTCTTTCTTTCTTTCTTTCTTTCTTTCTTTCTTTCTTTCTTTCTTTCTTTCTTTCTTTCTTTCTTTCTTTCTTTCTTTCTTTGCTTGCTTGCTCCTTTCCTTTCCTTTCCTTTCCTTTCCTTTCCTTTCCTTCTTGTGGTCTTATGACACGTACCAAATACGTTTTGGGCATCCGAGGGACTGAAAAGCATCCTCACGAAAAAAAGGAGGGGTATGTCACCTGATATAAAAAGTAGAGTTCGGGTTGACAGCCTCTCACCATAGCCTGTAAATCAATTCACGCCTTTGTATACATCAATCTCAGATTGTACACTACAGCTAAAATGTGTTAAAGTAGGTGCAAAATTTCTGCTGGGTGTGTTAATAGTATGTAAGATTTGTGCTGTATGTGTTGAATGAACACTTGCGCTAACATATATCTGGAATATTATTAAAACACCATTTATACATTTTCAGGCCATTTGAACACTTTCGAAAACACTGGCCAGAACACCTTTTACACTAGTTTAGCACCAACACATCTAAAGCGTTCTAGATCAGCGTAAAATGCGTGGTGTTTCGGTAAAAAAAAAAAATCGATTTCTAAAGTATATTCATTTATTTCGTACAAGTTAAGACGTGACTCGAGGTCAGTCTGATGCCTCTGCTTGTTAGAGAATTTGTTAAAAAATGAAACTTGGATTAGGGACATCCTTGAAATCGATTTATAGCGCGTCCTATCCCGCATGTACGTCAGGGGACTTAATGCTACAGGGGGTAAATTCCTTGCCTCGTCCGCAGTGTTATCTCGCTTGACATTTCGGCTGGAGTTGTTTTGTGCCTCCGGCATGCCGTCTTGACTGTGTTTGAAATCAAAAATATCTTCAAGCTTAGCAGGAAGCATACTTATTTCTTGATATTTGATGTTTTTCTGTACCTTTCCGCAGAATTCTGTCTGCGCATCGTTTGCTCTTTTCACGTCGACAAGAAGAGGATCGATATCGTTAAATTTATCAGCAAGGAGCGGTCAGTGTATGTAAGCTTTGTGAGCCAAAATTATCGTTAATACGTAAAACAGGCATATAGGCATATCAGGCAAAAACCGAGTGTATAGGTATGACAGGCGAAAACAGGCATAAAGCCCTAAGAAATGATCATCTAGTGGAAAAAAGCGAGCGACCGAGACAGGACACAAAAAGAGGTGGGAAAAAGCGAGAGTTGGGAGAGATAGCTGGTGGGGTCGGCGAAATACGAAAAACTAACTGGAGAAAAGAGAGAAAAACAAATTTATTTGTACAAAACCGGTATTGGTACGTGATGGTTATTGCATTATAATTACCAGCCTCAAGCCACTCCATCCGTTTTCTGTGTTTGAAATCGATGCTTTCAACATTGACAGTAAAATAAAATTAGCTTGTATTTATATTTCGAAAACATACAGTCTTATCTTTCAAATATAAGCAGCTAAATGATTGAATGTGTCAGTAAAGAAAGTGATAGTCGTGTGTTGTAAACGTACTTCAAGCCAAACGAAATAACCAAGTAAAGAGAACAGGAAAAAGGTTGAGGGGGAGCAGTCATCTGCCTAAGGGAGACCAACAATTTTAGTTCATCAGAACTACGTCCAGAGTTATCTTTCTCTTTTGCCTTTCCGGAATTTCATGCTGATACAGCGTGCGTGCGTGCGTGCGTGCGTGCGTGTGTACGTACATATGCAAGCATGTACATAGGGTAGGGAGAAGCTGAGTCAAAAGAAATGGGAAGAGTGTGTTAGGACGAAGAGGAGGCGCTAGGAAAGGAAAAATTGGGAGAGGAAGGGAAGAGAGCAATGACTGGAAGACAGACAGATGGACGGACGAACGGACGGGCGGGCGGGCAGACTGACATCAGGTAGGCAGGCAGGCAGGTAGACAAACAGATAGAGACATAGAGATGTTAAGCTGGGGAAAGAGCGAGACGGCTATGTTGCACGAGCTAAGGTCCACCTCACTCTTTTAACATATATGTCTTCAGTCTGCTCAGCCCAAATGGAATTATTCTGTGTCTAGACGCGAAGACAACCATAGACTGCATTGTCTGGCGAGAGAAATAACACCCTGAGCGCCTGCATGGTCCAAGCATGTTCTTTATTTGTCATTTACAAGCCATTACGTCGTCTTGCGCAAAGACATCACTAACTAGCTGCAACCCTCTCCGTCGAAAATATGACTTCACGCAGAGAAAAGACAAGAATATTTAGAACAAATGCCGGAATTTCTATAGTCAGAAAGACCTTTGTGGTTCCGTTTTACGTAGTCAAACATTTTCGGATGCCTGGTTGTAGCTAAAAGTGAACTCTTTGCTTCAGTGTACACCAGTCTGCGAACCCCAAGGCCCAGTCGAATAAAAAGGAGAACCGGGTAACGCACAGGAAAGATGGAGAAAGTCCAATGCACAAGCACCACTCTTTATTTCCTTCGTCAACAGACAATCTAATTCTTGCGTAGTCCTCACATTTTCCCCAGCCTTCGCTCAGCCTTGTCCTGTAAGCAAGGTCCCATTTTCGCTGGACGAGACAAATAGCCCAGACAAAGACTGGTGGGTAATTTGGGGTCACACTCTGCACATCCTATAATTAACTGCAACGGACGAGCCTCCTACAAAGCTGCCACTCCTCCCCCTAATCTCAACCCACCCCGCTGCCATGTCTGTCTGCTGTTTCTCACAATACTATCGAGGACAGCTATCTGGCTGGAGAGATGGGGTTCCGTGCCAGCCAGTGGCACAAGACTCCAAGTAAATGCGGTCTGAACTTAACTCGGCATCGCCTCCGGACAGAGGTCCATTACAGGCAGAAAGGCTTTCAGCTCCCCAGATCCTTGAAAATAACTTTTAAAAAGCGGAGACATGTACTGTAAGCAGTAAAGAGTACACGAGTTTTAGAGGCAAAGCTATATCTATTTAAATAAAGACGTTTTTTTTCCCAGCAGATCTCGACAAAGTCTGAACTCAGTGAACAATATAAAGACAGACACAGATCCACAGTGTAGCATCTATACGCATGCGTCAGTCTGCTGCTTTCCTTGTCGCTTAATTTCCTTTGCGTAGACGTTAAAAATACCCGCAGTACAAGCCTGGTTCCCATGTATCATTGTCTTGCTAGCGTTATTTTCGTGTTTGTGAGAGTGTATAACGATCGCTAGCTTTTGCAGCATAATCTTGCTTGCGATATTTTAGCGTTTATGAGACTGTATAACCATCGCTAGCTTTTGTCCCGACGTTGCGAAGCAGTTGTTTCTGAAATCATTATAGAACCTTTTTTATTATTTCCTGTTTGTTATTTCGACAGAGCAACAGCGGGATAATTATAGCCACAGAGGCATCGAGAGAACAGACGAAATTGTGACTAGAATAGCTCTTTTCCGTGTTGAGCTGGAGAACTTTTTTGAAATAATGGACTTCCTCGCCATGATAATTATGGGCTGATGAGTATGTTAGAAACTAACAATAGCCTAAGGATCGACAGCGAATGCAGAAAGCTGACAGCCTGCTTAGCCTCGAACTCTCCTAGGCTTGGTCTGCCGTCCTCTGTGTGCACAGAGTGGAAATTGTCTGGTCATGGAATGTGCGGTTCTTTCTCCTCGCCGCGTCTCCTAGGCTACCGAACGGAAGCTGCTTCTACAGGCTCAAGAGACGTGGTGTGTCTTTAGCAGCGCAGTAATTGGGAGTTAGAGTGGACAGCTTCGGGTTGCCGTGCATGCTGCTTCTAGGGGAATCTTAACAAACATTATAATATCGATTAAAACGATAAAACAAACTCACTGGATTGTGACCAAAAATGATTTTAAAAATAAAACAAAAACCACATGTGTTTGATATCGATCAAAAATTCAGATCTACCCTGCTGTTGGTGCGTCTCATAAATGATTCACTGCTACCTCAAAACTAGAACTAAAACTTTTACAAGAAAAGAAAGCCTCCACCATTAATGCAGCAAAGATTTTTTTTTTGAATCAGCATTCTTGATTCCTAAAAAAAGATCTAACAACACTTAGAATTCTATTGCCATTCTAGTATCCATAGGTGCAGACAAGTTTTGAATAAAAAGGCTTTTTGAAAAAAATTTCTACCTTTGCAAGAAAACATATTTGTAACAAATTAGTGTTATAATCCAAGTGTCAAGCAATATGCTCCAAAATCTCTCTTTAACAAATGAGCGACCTATTTTTCTACAACCATTTTTAGCCGGCTTGCTGACCACAGATTTAGACTTGGAAGCACTCATAGAAGACACACTAAAACTTTTCTATGAACTGATGATTTTATACAACAGCGAAATTTCGACAAATTAAGTTCAAGAAAAGACATTAATAGTGCTTCACTGAAAATAATGGGAATCACAAACTGAACCATGACATTACACGGCCACACCCCAACCAGCCCCATTCTGTGCCCTAGAAATGCAGCATGTCTATCTATACTGTAGCACCCGTGGGACTGGACAGCTGACGAAACCAAACGCAGTCGGAATAGCCTCATCCCTTCAAGAAGTACCGACCAAACTGCTGAAGTCAGCAAGTTCTTTCTCCTCGCAGGAAAAGGACCTTCTTAAGGTCCTAGTTTGCGAACTTTGGCCATGCACGCAAAAGACCAAGATCGGCGAAGTTTGTCGCGCATTTGATCGGTTAAGATAGGCCCTTAACCATATTAAAGTGCTTCTTTCTTCGTACACACATGGCCAGGTTCGGCCCGCCCATGGGAGCCGTTATCTTCCCGCAGTTTGTTCTCTGGACATCGAGAGCACAGCGATCGAAGAAAGGAAATGCCAGTTGGTTGCTGTCAGGCAGGAACCAGCACGTGTTCGATCGCTGATCTAGTACCTGCCTTCGCTTGTGTTCTTCACGTCACAGCAGCCATCTTTTTTGCGCAACACTCACAAAGGACACGTAATGTCACGTGACGTACGGTAGTAGCATTTTCTGTCCTCTGCATGCACTCCCTCATCTTTTTCTATCATGGTTCTTTCAGTCCCTCTGTCCCTACTCCGTAGTTCAACGTGTGTGCCACCAACAGATTAATGCGGTGCTGAAGATCAGTGCTGTTCGGGCGTGCCTGTTGATATTGCTTTCCGGGTCCTAACAGCAGCTATGTCAAAATTTGTTACTTTTGTTATCGACAGTTACAGTTAAGCTTTATATGTCTTCACACTTCGATTTGTTATTTTTGAGGCAATATACCTGTGACAACAACTCCCATACTGTCTGCTGTAAGAATATACAGTGCTCAGTTGGTTACACCTGTCCAAACGTGTGGCTGTAATGCGTGATACTTTGCATTAGTGAACTGTTGGAGTTAACTTGAAATTAAAATTTTCTTTTTCTGTCTTTTCTCTTCCTTGCCTCCTTTCTGCCCAACAAAGCTACATGGATCAGCCATAGCAAGAAGGAAGAAAGATGGGTAGATAAAAAGAAAATATCGGAGACAGGATAGTTGGCCTTTTCTAAAGACGCCGTCAGTTTCGTTAAAAAAAATATTGCTCGACCTACTTTGACTAAACTTTGTGGGAGAATAAAGACTTTATGCTGTTAGCGATGTCTGTCATCCTTGCTTGAGTTTTCTTTAGGGCGTAGGGCAGGCGTAATCGAGCTGCAGGTGGAAACTTTAGTTAACGTGTTAGGAAAGACTTTATTCTAAAGAACAGCTTACGGACACTTTAGCCATCCTCATGCACGTGGAGGGGGCGTGGCCTCTTGAGATGCTGGCAGCGCGTCCCCGTGTTTCCTGCTTGGCGGCGTGTCTTTCTCTGCCGGCCTCTGTTTCTGTAGTTTTCAGTCTTCATCGTCGTCGCTTGCACGTCGATCTGTCTGTCGTAAATCCAGCTGACGTCAACCTTGCTGTACTACGTACTGCTCAGGTTCAAAAGGTCAAGTTACTTCTCAGTCCAGCTGTTCTCAGTCTACCAGGTATACGGAAAGTAAACTTTGTTGCTTTTTGATCTTAGCCACACTCTGCCAGGTGCACACAAGGTAAGCTTTGTTGCTTTTTTATCTTGGCCACCCTTTGACGGCTACTTTAGTGCTAAGCTTGGCTCGTCACGACTTCTTGTTAGAGATGCAAGTCCTGTTTTTCTGCTGGCGGTCTCGACAGCGTTCTCATGGCCTAGAACTGAACTGCACACCATCCTCTCGATCTGCATTATGTATCTCACTGTGTATCTCAACCTCGTTGTATAAGAACTCTTTCCATCCCTGAATTGGCAATATTTCGAGAGGATACATTTTTCTAAAGCAACTCCCCCCACCGACCCCTACTTAGATATTCAATAAATGAAATACCTGCTGTATAGAAGTACAAATGGTTCAACATAATGCAAAAAAAAAAAAAACAACCAACAATACTTATCCTACTAACGTTAATAAATAAGATGTTACTAATGAAAATGTATTACCTAGTAATCGAATGATTGTTTTATGGAAATCAAGATAAGGGCTGTTGCCGATACGATAATTAAGTCCCGCACGAAATTGTGCATTCACCCAAATAGGGTAATAGCGTATATCGTAAAAGCGTATATCTGGAGTAAAGTCCGAGTTTTGTCATTAATGCAAAGGTAAGCGGGCTCTAGCTCAACTGTATTCGTTCTGTACACGTTTTGGCCACCTAGACATTGGCAAGACGTGTAGCATACACAATTCTAGAACGAATGCATGCTGTGAGCGCTATAAATTTGCCAAGACGTGTGTGATCAACACACTGCAGAAATAAATTCATATTTTCCTTATCTAAATCATGGCATAAATTGTGAGTTCCTCAGTTCAGAAATAAATAATATTCTGTCGACCGAGACCATTGCAAGATGCGTAGGCTACACAAGACACTTTAGAATTTAATGTATACTTTGCACGCTAGACAATGGCAAGACGTGCGAGTCACACACTTCAGGAGGGAGTGTATACTTTGAAAGATGAACATAGGGAGTGGCTATGCAGGCGCTACACACTGCAGAACTAAATTCTTGCTTGACCCATCTAGATCATGGCCAGACATGGGAAGTACACACTTCCGAATTAAATGCATACATTGCCCACCTACAGATTTCCGAGACACGCGTGAGGGCTACATTATGCAGGAGGAGGGGGTGGGGTCCGGGGGCGACAGCTCTAGTTAAATATACTTTCTCAAGGCGCCTAGGATACACAGAAGGTGCACGTACTTAGTCCATCGGACATTGTCGTGCACGTGGGCAACACACTACATGCCAGGTGTGCCCAAACTTGCCACCTAGGCATTGCTGAGGGGTATGTGGAGGCTGTATAGTGCATTGGCGGGGGGAGGTGTCACACGTTTACCGACACCCAAATATTGTGAAGACGCGTGGCCTACACGCTACAGGTGAACACGTTTTTGTGTTGAGATCATTCCCGCAGCAGCAGCGTTCTTCTCGCAGCGACGGCACCAACACCATTATCGTCATCGTCATTATCGACTTTGTGACCTTTTGATGCCCGACGATACCCATAAGGCGAGGATTTTGCTGGTGTTGAAAATTGGCGCTCAATCAATAGCTTTGCTGGGTTGCTGAGCTAGTTCTCTGAAATAAAAAAGCGTGCTGCAGATCGACCACTAGCTGTTGTTACACTTCTGTGCGCAGGGGCCACGTGTGAGGAAAGTTTCGTGGCACTGATGCAGCAGTAGGATTTTTATTATAAAACTCGAGTCAAAGACTTGTCAGAGGTGATGGGGGAGAGCCTGGGGGGGGGGAGTTGAGTTGCGGTAGGCGCGTTTCAATTTTTGAGGGATTTTTAAAGAAAATGTACATGAATACATTATTTAGCGAAGGCATTCAGAATGAAGGAAGAGGATGACAACTAGAGCACAGGCCTCTGAACCCGAAGGCAATACAACCGACTGCTTCGATACCCGTGCGCCGCAGTTCACCCAGCTGCTGATGGGTACCTGGGCTATGGGATAGGGAAGGTAAGGCGGATGTGGTGAGGAAATGGGAATCCCTCTCAGGATGCTGGCCCGCAGAAAACTGGCAGTCTTAGTCAAACACCCACTCCCCTACCACCTGAAAGAATACGACTGTTGTGTGCCATTAAGAATACCAGTGTCGTGTGTCATTAAGAATACGCCTGTCGTGTGTCAGCGGATTTTATTTTCAAAGGTGTTGAGCCGTGAGTCTCAGACGAATGGGACAATTTGCAGTTACCGCCATCGCCTTGAAAGTTACTCGCAAAGAACAAAGGCAAGCATGAATAAGGAATTCCAAACATTTCCCCGTCGGTTTGAAGGAGATCGTGCGTTTAACCCTTCGATTTATTGCTATGCGGAAATGTCAAGAGGTCAAACACCAGGCGGGCTCAGAAGACAGTCTTGTCTTGGATATTGTTATGCTAGCTTCAGCTCACATCCACTCTAGTCTGTTTTTGCGCGTCGTTTGTCAAGCAGGATCCCGGATACGTTCAGAGTATTTTCAATCTCAGCAAACGTTTCAGTTCCCTTCTTTTATTTCCATTTTGATGTGAAGTGTGTTGTTCACTGCGTTACACGAATTCCTCATCAACACCGTCATAGCAAATAACGGAATATAACACTTGTAGGACTCGCACGACTTCGGCAAGACCATAACAACAGATAACGGAGGATGTTGCTTGTACAAGCTTGTATAAGTCTGTGTTAGTGACTGCGCTGTACTAAAGATTAGGACAATACTTTACCCGACTGTTTTTATATGTCAGACTTTCCTCTGTGTAAAATGTTTCTTCCATTTCAAAAAGGTTTTAAAATTCATGCAGGCAGCAACAAGCAGATAGGATGCTAAATAGACAAAAAGACAAATGGAAGGAGGGAGGGGGCGGATGAACTGCTAGATGGATTGATGGAAGGGTGCAGGGGTGAGTGGATGAATAGAGATATAGGGGATGGAGGGACGGACTGATAGATAAGAAAGCAGACATTCGGCAATGAAAAATACACGTCTTTTAATTATCACTCAAGAAAATTGTTCAATCTTTCTAAGTATATTTGTATCTTGAGCAGATACACACACACGTAGGTACAGTCTTTCTTATCTGTGTGCATCTTGACTACTTTTATTAAGCAGTTTTTACAGTGTGGATCAGCAAAGAACCAAGTTTTGTTGGCCACGCGATTCAGAGTAGATTTACAACGTGTGCCTGCATTTTTATGGGTTTCTTTGAGCAAAGCTCCAGGCTATTAACATCAAAGTTTCAATGGACGAAACTTATCCCTTCTGGGGAAAGCGCTCTTGCAGTCAGGTCTCTGCCTGTCGTAGCTCCCCTGCATGTTATGCCGATTTGGCCGCGTTCGGCGAACTAGGACGCACATTTGACTGGTTAAAAAGTTTTTACGATGTTTAAGACTTCTTGTGTTGTGCGCAACGCGTGAGTTCCATTCCGTTTTTGCTCTGTGTCTATTATACAGCCAGCGGCACCTAGAAAATGTCTGAAGGCTAGAGCTTGAGTTTCTAGGGGAAATTAAAACAAAAGGGTTTATCGCCTTGAATTACCAGCTATAGCATAAAAATAAACCCTAGACTCTCCAGTTATACATTTGACTCTGTCTTAGCAATCTCTATGACCAGGTCACTGCCAATTGTGTGTATTTACCCACAGAGGAATCACTCGTGTGTCTTCGGCAGTGAAGGACATGGGACAGTTTCCTTTTTGCATAAAAGCTTAGTTTTAGATAGCACTATGCACGTCGGCGTGGAAACTGACCTCTTGTGACCTTTGATTACCATTACCTTGTGACTACCATTAATGTTATTATACGGAAGAATTTCCTTTTGATGCTCTGGCACGTTTTCTGGCAGCAGTTGTCGTTCTGTGATGCTGACTGTGACGTTCGTGCATGGCAGTGCAAGCGCTGAGGCGCGTGGAGGAGCTGCGAGGGCCGTCAGTGGATGCGTACGACAAGCTGATCGCCTGGCTGGCCCAGATGGCGGAGAGCGAGAACGTGCAGCTGGACACCAACGTCTTCGTCAAGCAGCTCACCAGAGTCTGCAGCGCGCCCAGCGCCAGCACGGTCACCACCACCACCAATACCACGACCAACAACATGGGCTACGGCTTTACCAACGCGGCGTGCGCTAGTGACAGAGGGAGTGTGAGCGACAACGGCGGGGTGACGGGCAGCAGGAGGACGTCGGCGCTCAGACAACATTCCGCCTCGTGCGACTCACGCGCTAGTTCTTCAGATACACATCGACAGAGGTCTGTCTTTCTTTTTTCTTTTTCTTTCTTTTTCTTTTCCTCCTTTTTCTGTTTTTCTGTTTTGTTTTTTTTAATACTTTTTTTCTTGATTTCTTTGTTAATTCGTCGTTTTGTTTGTTTCCTTCATTCTTTTATTCATTCTTTAGTTCGTTCGTTCGTTCCTATGTTCGTTCATTCGTTCGTTCGTTCGTTCGTTCGTTCGTTCCATGATGTAAACAACAGACAGACCGACGGCGGATGGGTGGACAAATTAATAGGCTTTTTATATGCAGTCGTTCAAGTCCAGCCTGCTCAAATTCACATTGGCAAATGTGCTGGCGTTAATCTGACCGCAAGACAGACAGACAGACAGACAGACAGACAGACAGACAGACAGACAGACAGACAGACAGACAGACAGACAGACAGACAGACAGACAGACAGAGTGAGTTAGGAAGATGGATGGACGGACTGGCGATTGTAGACGGATAAAAGACAATATGCCTGTACAAGTGCACACTCTGTCTTCGCATGCACAAAAATTCCCTCTTATAATACTTCTGGTGACAGATATAGGCGACTGTATACTGCATTGCGGGTACATACATAGTGTGTATTTCGCACGCTGATGTACAACCGACGACTAGTGCCCAAACGCTAGTCTGTCAGATCGAATTATCGGTTTTTCATTTGGACATCGGCATTGTTTTCGTCACTTGCGCAGGTCGTTTGAAGATCCGCTGGATCCTCGTTTCTCGTGGCGGCAGCCCCAGGACTCGCGCCAGGGCACGGTCAGCGATGACGTAGAGGAGGACCCGGATGTGCGCAACGCCTCCATGGAGAGCCTGTACAGCAGCTCCGACCGCGACAGCGAGCTGGAAGCCATGCCGGCCACCTACACGGCCTCCGACAGCAGCACGACCACCTCGCGGCGCGCGCGCTTCCTGCAGCAGCGCGACCAGCAGCGCGACATGCGCCGACCCTTGTTGCGCCAAGCGCTGATGGGTTCCTCCATCGGTGGCACGTCATGCGCCAGCAGCGGAGGGGGCAGGGGGGACCGGAAGGGCAGCAGCGCGGGGGCAGACGTTCTGGCCAGAAGCAGCGGATACCCCAGCTACGGCAGCTGCGGCGGAAACAGCTACAGCAGCAGCAGCAACATGCTGGCTCTGGCGTCTGGCTTGATGCAGATGCAGATGATGCCGTGCAGCGCCAGCACAGGGGACCTGGACAAGATCAACACGTCGATGGACGACCCGGGCGAAGAGCTCCCGGCACGACTGCTGGCCAGGCGGAAGAGTGTGAGTTTGCTGAACCTGACCCCCCCGGGCCGGCCTGCCTACCTGGACCACGACGTCCTTCCGGATACCCCTCCCGCCGAAACGGGCGAACCTTTCCTTGATGACACCCTCCTGGACGGCAACATGGCCGATATACTGTTTTCTGTCGAGGCACTTTGGCCGAAAAAATGACGAGCGTAGTGCATCCGAACGTAGCTGTTTCCTTGGATTCAGTAGTTTTATCTGAAGAGGCTTCAAGAGCACGAAACCTTCCTCGGTCCTCCATTCATGCGTTTGATTTTGCGCTGAATGAGAGAAGAAGCTGGCGTGTCGACTGAAATAGTCAGGAGGGAGTTGTCGGCAGAATGACTGACGTGAAACCAGATTTCTTTGTCTCATGATGGCCAGCAAGAGAAATTACTTCTCCTTGTCTCATAGCGCCCGACAAGAAAAATCAGGTTTCTTTGTCTCCTGGTGGTTGACAGAATAGATTAGACTTTTTTGTCTCCTAATAGCCGACAGGAGAAATAAACTCTCTTTGTCGCTTCCTGGATGACAGGGGATAAGGTCTTTTTGTCTCGTAATGGATTACTGGAAAAATAAAATCTCTTTGTTGCCTAATTGATACCGTCGAGGTATCAGGTCCATATCAGCTAATGGCCGAAAAGAGATGTTATATCTCTTTGTCTCCTAATGGCTCACAGGAGATGGCAGGGTTTCCTTATCTTCTGTGCATTCTTTGTGCCCTGTATGTCTGCCTTCCGAAAATTCTTTTGCATTGGGATATCTCACTGAGCTGCTTTTTTGTGAGTATTAACAATTCTGTGAAGATTCCCGGTGCCCGTTGACTGTGGAATGCCTAAAATATTTTGCCCTCCTTGCCTACCCATGTATATTCTTATCGTAGTGTTTCCCTGTTTAGGAGCTTGTACCTCTGATCATGAGTCGTGGTTCTGGTGTGTGGTTCTATGAAGTACGTACAAGTACTTGTAACAATGAAAGGTTTATCAAAACTTCGAAAATAATCTACACCAATATACTATTTTGATGTATTTTCCCTACAACTTCGTGAAATATATTTTGTTATTAGAAATACAAACAAAATTTATACATAATTTTGATAAATTAGTGCTTTTAGTATTTCCGTGATCATGAAGCTAGAAGCGGAACCCGGAGTTCATAAAATGTTCACTAACCACTGCTCGAGATCTATGTGTTTAAAATTCATAAAATGTTCACTAACCACTACATGAGATCCTTCATGTACGGTTAAACATTTATAGTGGTTCACTAACCACTGCTCGAGATTATGGTACTTCTGTAGCAACAGTGCCTTTAAGATGTTAGTGGAAATGTAGAAGAAGACACTCTAGATTTACAGATATTTTCTAATAAATTTTGACCATTTTCATTAGCTTTATTTGCATGAGATTTTATGGACAGATTGTATGGACAGAGGGATTTTTTTTCCATTTGTATCAGCACATGGGTTTTCATTTAAACTATACATTTATGAAATAATTGAAGTTCGAAAGATCTAACCTGCACTTAATCAAATGTTTAGAAAGATCAACGAGATTAAACTTTATGAAAGAATAATTTCTCGTACTTCTTTCATCTATAGTCATAACTTCGCTTGTTTCTTATTACAGTTACCTTGACATAAATGTAATAATTGGTTATATATAAGGCAATATGGCGTCGCAAAAGGGTAAAGAACGTCTGCCTAATTTACACCTTTTAAAAAGTTTCGTAAATCCTGATCAGCAGCTTTGTTTTTCATCCTCAAAAATAATTTCGTGTACAGAGTTTAATTTTGTACATGCTTTTTATACTTTAGTCAGCCTCCATCCTTCGTGTCTCTCACCCTCCACTCCAAGCAGACATTCTTTGAAAAAAACATATATATATATATATACAAAACCATTTCTCTAAATGTATGTGTATAGTCGGAATATAGTATATCGTGTTGATAAGTGTGTCTCAAAAATGGAGCAATGCTCTGTTTAACTACTTTATGGTACATTATTAATGTACTTTCTTGTTCTACTTTTTTGAGATTTTTTTATTAGCAGATACGATCACGTTAGAAACATTTTCATGAGAAAAGCATTGTTGACTTTTCCTCATCTCTGGAGAGATGACCTATGTATTGAATGTCCTGTTGCATAAGATGTGTCTGTTTAACAACTTCATGACGTATTATTAATATACCTTCCCTCCTTTTCTGCGATTGTTTTGGGTGTGGGTGTGGGTGTGGGGTAGGGGTAATAAGCACGATCACGTTAGGAAAATGTTCATGAGAAAAAAATCTTTAAAAAATAATTACCTGTTTTCTGGACAGATATTTTAATGAAAAGCTGCAGTCTAATAGCTGATGGTGCAGAAAGTTGTGTACACATCTTTGACACGTGTAAAGCAGCAAGTCCTCGTTCTGGGGTGTGTATGTGTGTGACTTAACGCCAGCTTTATAGAGATGTCCTATCGGATGTCATCATTGATCTTTGGCGGGGTCATGTATGGAGAGATGCATGTTTCAAAAGTCACACGGTAAATGCAACTGAAATCTGGTCCCCTCAAAATCTGTGTGAGCATAACCTGCATTTACCATTTAAGATGTCTAGTCATTGTTTTCCCTCACATTTTCTGTACGCATATGTTCCATTTTAATTATCGTTTGGTTGAATATAGAACCACTACTTAAGTTTAGGCTTTTATGTATCAGCATGTTTAAATGTCATCGCTTATGACATAATGAGCACATGAATGGTCGACAGGCATAGATTTTACGCAGCATGCAGTTTCTTTCCCAGACTACAAAAAATTCTGTCGATCATTATATATGGTTTTCCACTCCGTGGATATTTTTAAAATATCCAGAATGTTTTGTCCTAAAATCGAGTGCAATGATGTCAAACTTACTGCTTCGGCGAACGAGGATCATCTTAACGAAACGTGTCTTTAGACCTTTAATATCAATGAAGCCAAACTCACTCGCATGTTCTCGGCCGAGATTGATTGTAACACATGGTTTTGGTATTGTCAGATTTCTTCGACTGTTTATGAAATATTTTCTCCCAGAATGTACAGAAACCATAACAACTTTTGATGTGTTATTGTCATATTTTTCAAGATATCGTGATGCTTATTTATCAATTTGTCACCTCCGTCTTGCCTTTGGTGGATTAGCTAAAATTGGATTTAGGATGCTTGCTGGACCTGTTTTTTTTTCAAAGTGCTAGCTTTGAAAATAGACGCGCTATGTGCGGTTTAGGGCCTACATCATTTTTAAACTGGGTCCATTTTTAGGGCCCAGAATGTGATGAGGTCTTTTTTTAATTTGTAAATCAAAGACCACATTGACCACATTCAACAATTTTACTTTAAGCGCAACACAACGGGAAAAACTTTTGTCTAACAAGTTTACATATAATACCATCTGAATAAAATCTTTCTTTCAATCAAGCAGAGAGTTTATCTGACACAGAACAGCAACTATGCCTTCTTGATTGTTGTCTGAGATATGCATAGGCTGAAACAGTACGAAAAGCTCAGTCCGGGCTAAAAAAAATTGTTTCGGAACAGAAAGTAATAACAGCACATACTCATGTTCAAAATCAAAATTAACAGTTCGCCTTTTTGTAAAGTCATCAGTACTAAGACACGTATACCATATCCACATTTTATAAGCATGGGACCATCACAGCTTGCCAGTCCGATCGTGTGTGTGTGTGTGTGTGTGTTGCATCGTAAAGACCGACTGCAAAACATAAGCTTTCATATGCTTTCATAAATTAGTAATTTTTAAACAGTACGGAGCAGAAGTGTTCCCGATACGTTTAACCTTGCTTTCAATATTTCAACATGGCTACTTAACGATTTCTACGGATTTTAGATACTTATATGTTACTTCAGAATTTGTTATTCGTTTGACATTTTCGCGGCTGAAAGTTTCAGTCAATCGGCCGACACTTTCCGACATTCAGCTGACACTTTACCACAATCGGTGACAGTTTTAGACAGCCGATAATTTCAGACAACTATTGGCTGATCGGTTTTCATGCTGCATGCTTTAAATAGTTCGTGAACGATACAGCTCAAATAGGAAGATTTTCATTAGTAGAAAAAAGACCAAACCAAATGAAAAAAGTCCTTTGGCTAAAATTCTGTCTATATAAGCTATAACGACGCAATCTAGCTCTAATAATCAACGAATTATCGTTTTTTAAAAAAAGAAATCGTTCCACCCACCACCCAAAAAACCCCCAAAAATGTCAACGAACGAACGTAAAATTCCCATTTCTCTCCTGCGTTTTAAGATTGTGAAACACGAAGGCAAAATACGCCATATTTCCTACTCTGATATTGTGATGCCTTGCACTTTGTTTTCCCAACATCGCCACAAGAACGTATAATAAATTTGATGCAACCCACGATTGGTTTTAGCCTCCTGAAAACCACTCACCAAACAGCAAATGTTTATCTTTATACTTTCTTCTCCGTTTCTCATCTTGTTTTCTATTTGTACTGTTACTAGTACTGTACTGACAGTTTTTGAGCATTCTTAGAGGTACTCCACCTTACGTCTGTTTATGTGTATGAATGCTATATGCACTATAATTTCCTTTTTATGTAGTACACTGCACATGAATATATATATCTTATATCTAATATATAAAGCCGACTGTGTCTGTGTGTGTTATAAAAATCTGCAGATGACCATAGGCCATATTTCGACCCTGTACCTAGATGCATATATCAATGAAATAATAAATATGAGAGGCCCTTTCGTGTACACGGCCATCAGCGTGCAAGGGAGATCACCAAAGTTCCCTTTCATACGAAGAGTACTTTCCCTTGCTTCGCTTGACAACAGGGAGACGGCAGGCAAGGGTAGGGGTTAGGGTGGGGGATTAATGAAGGGGTAGGAGTGGAGGTCACAGAAGTGGTAGGGGTGGCCGGGTTAAGAAAAATCCGGGCAGGGCCGGGTCCCCTGGCTAGTATAATATATATATGTAAATATTGCATAAACCGTTGTTCATTTTCAAAATGTGTTCTTTTTGCCCGCAGTAGGTCGATCAGGTCAGTGATTCGACCAATACCTACAGCACGACTCGGCAGACATGCGTATTTGTGATGGAACGAAGGGGACATTGTTCTCATACACCGTTAGGTGTCTTTGCCATACAGTCTGCATTTTAAAAAAACGGTCACGGAGCATTAAAGTACAATACACGTATAGTACCGGATTAGGCTGATACACATACGACAGATACATGCTTGAACTCTTGCTCCAGTTAGAGGCTCATTCACGCTGGCACAGTCTAATGCACAACTTTTCCTTGCTACAGAACATTCTCCCCGTCCTCAGCGTACCCTCTCCCCACTTCCTTCTGACGGTAAGACTCATCAAGTAGGAATCCGGCGAAGTGGGAGGCAGTTTCAGCCGTACCGTCACACTCAAGCTATGTGATGGCAAGTGGCGGCCAGTCTGGCCACTGCGTCATCAAGACATGCTTAACTCAACTGCTTTGTATCCTGACGTGTGGGTAGTGTAAAACAAGATTTAACTATCCACGTCAGATCTTCACAGGACATCAGTCCTTTGGTGTGTCGCCGAAACCCGGCGCTTGCCTTCTGAGCATCAGATTTTCAGTGTGCATGCGTCACAATGGTAATAAATTACGTGTTACTTCTTATGTACTTAGCTGAGGCCTTATCACAGTTTTGTCAGAAGCTTGTTAATGCGACAGGTGATGCAGCACATCTGCTAGAGAAATGCAACATGAGCCGGTTTTGTTACGAGAAGGTACACAGTGCATATCTAACACTCGATCGTAGCCTGTCTACTGCTTGATCGTTGATAACACGACTGCCCAACTGCACATTACCACAGTCTACATTATTGTCTTATATATATATATATACTGGCAGCAAACTAAACCATCAGATTTGGGGAGTGATAATCAAGGAAGAGGACCCCTGTTAAGACGCCCTGCTCACTAGGATGAGTATAGAATGAACGCACACATTAATAGAGAGGGAATGCCAGGAATTTCCACAGATGTGTTATTCTCAATGCTCAGATGGTCCACTTGCTTGTACGCCACATAATGCCTAAAAACCCTTTGTGGCAGGCAAGACCGGATGTCCAAAACAAAGGTGACTTACTGCGCGTCAGGTATCACCGCCGGTATATAAAAAAATTACCAAAGCCCTATAATCAGGCCTCATGTTTCGTAATTTACCCTACAGCTGTAACTGCAGATTTAAAAAAACAAACGTTCATGGATCCAGGTCGGTCTTTGTCTCTTTCATATTATGGCAGGACACTATATATATACGCCCTCATCAGTCTTCTACTGGAAGGACGCCGCTCAACTATAGGTAAGTAAATGAAAGCAACCGTAAAGAACTTCATATCCTATATAGATTATATCCAACTCTTTGCAAAAACCTCCCCTTCCCTGAAAAAAATTCTCTAATCTGAGGGTAGAGATGTGGCTGTAAAGATTCTGGATCCAATTTTGTTGAAATTAACTCATAAGATAACTCCAGCAAAGATACTGGCAGCGCTCACACATAGCCGTATGCAGACGCTTGTACCCAAGGGAGCTTACCGTACCCATACACGTAGCAAAGAGAGGGCCGAAAGAAAGGCAGATCTTTTATGAGGATCTGCCAAGTTCCTTTCTTTCGGCCCTCTCTTTGCTACGTGTTTGGGTACGGTAAGCTCCCTTGGGCACAGGCGTCTGCATACGGCTATGTGTGAGCGCTGCTAGTATCTTTGTTGGAGTTATCTTTCGATAATTTAAGCGCTCTGTCCTCATTTGTTCTTTATTAATTCTTTCGAAATCATCTCATCATTCGTATTTTCGGTGCACATGACTGGCCCATGCATTTTCTTATCGCCTTCCGTACGTTAGTCTGTGTGCGACAGTTATGCACTCTTCCAAATTCCATATACATATGCACGCGCACGGAGGTACTGTTTGCCTTATTCTATGAGGACTATATAATAGTGAAGGTTTCACCATCATCTCATTGATCAGTTTCTCGTGGTATACTTAATTGTACGTAATATCTATTTTACTACATCAGACAAAAATTAAAAGGTTGCAAGTGGCAGCTAGACTGCCAGAGTTACAAAAAAGTGCATGGGAAAGTTCAGTTGACTGCATGCTTTTAATTCCTTCTTCCAACACCTTGTTGAGCATGTTGATGATGATGGTGTCCTCACTATCAACATGCTCAACCAGCTGGCCATGCTTTGTGTCTGACAAATGCCGAAATAGTACAATAAATAAAGAAAAACATGATCGGCGTAGAGAACCATGTAATTGCACAGCTGCCTGTTATAGTGTACGTTGCCACTTAGAGGTCTGCTTATTGTTGCGCTAGCGGGATCAAGGCACTTCCTGTGCGCGAGTTTTGGTCAAGTGTGTTGCCTGTCTGCACTCACAAGTGCCAACACACATAAAGTGCTTTCCTAGTGATATAACAAGTTCTGGCACAAAAAATAGAATCCACGCGCAACGCTTGAATTTGAGAATACCGAATTATAGTAGAGTGATGACCATTCAGGAATGAAACTATAGATATCATTATTGAAATTAGTATACAAATAATGTATGAGATAATTGTTTAAGGTAAACAATGAAGGTGAATGAATAAATGGGGCAACACCAGACTTTTTCCACAAGGGATCTAGAGAATTTTGACACCGAGCGAAAGTCTCTCCTGTGAGTAGCCTCCCCTTGGTGCTCTGATGCGAGCTTAAGAGCGGTTGACGGACATCGAAAACAGGTGTGAGAAATGCCAGTGTCTATTCGCTTATCACTGTATGTTGATAAACAAAACGTTCTGTGATCGACTCTTCTTTCGGTAAGCCAATATGGATACATCTTCTATGCTCGATTTGCCACCGGTGCCGGACTGTTTCAGCAGACTTTTAGTAGGGGAACAAAGTGCTTCGCATTTGCCTAACCAACCGTGGAGAGAGGTGGAAAAACTGAAAGAACTAAAGGACGTGATGTTGAAAACTTTGGCAAATGACTCAGTTCCTGTTTCAAATTCACTGCCAAATGGGGATCTGAGGGTGGAAGAAGATTCTCTTGAATTCGATCTGAATATAGAAGAAATGACAGCAACGCCATTTACAGGTCTAAATCGAGCATTGAGCACTCTTAAGAAAGAAATGGTAAGAATTAGTTTAAAAACCTTTTGATTTTTTTTATAATTCACATGATGGTAATCTTAAACTGTCTTGTTAAATGCTTTGAAGTATTTACTTCCATGCATAATTTAAAGACCCTTACTGAATCCTAAATAGAGAATGTATATTGACAAACCATTAAATTTTCTAGCAGTCAGCAGGTGGGCACCCGCAGCTGCAGAGATGGATTGTGGCTTCAGAAAATGACATGCACACAAGCATATGTGTGTGTGTGTCTGACCTGGTGACCACCTCATGACAAATACCGGAATTTTAGCGAAAGATTAAACTTATAAATACATAAATCTCTCTGACACTTGTAAATGCAACTTTATTGAATGTCATCTTCCATTTATGCATTTGATAAAAATAAGGTAGATGGCCATGATTATTCAAAACTGGTGTCAAAAAAGACATTGGGTTTTTTTTTTAGCTTTTCATTTGTTCTTGTTCAACAACACACATAACACTAACAGCACAAGTAAAAAGACTGGTTCTTATTAAACTGTAATGACCTATAAATATTACCTTATAATAAATAAACTGAAATTAATGATAGACACTTCTGACATACTATTACTGGTTAAAATATTTAGTATTGTGGCTAAGTTAAACTGCGTAAGGGAACACTTTGATTGTTTGAACTACATGTAGTATCAAACAAATGTAATATATTTGCAATAATTGTTTACTGGCATCTTAACTCTTTTACCAACCAAAGTGTTTGGAAGTACTAAACAGCATGAATTAAAATCAAAATATTGTTTTGTTTGTATGCATGTGCACTCCGGGCTCTATAGTAAGAAAACATGTTGTACACTTATACGTTACTTTGGTTTAATTTAGTTTTATCTGCAAAGCATAAAAAGTAAGTATTTTTAAGTTTTAATCATATTTATAGTGGTAGTCTTTGGACATAAAATATGACATTTTCGCACAAAAGGACCATCCATACCAGACATGCATAGTATAATATACAACAAACAGTGAACATTCCAAGCAAGAACATCTTTGCCTGAGCAGAAAAAAAGTTTTTTTTTAAAAAAAGCTATCCACTTCTGAAAAAGGTATGGGAAGCTTTTCTTAACATTACAAAGATACAAAACAGGACAGCAAGCCTGTTCGTTTTACAATTGACTATAGGGATCAAATAATTATGGTACTCATGTAACAAGTTCATCTTTTGTTTTCAGGCCAGCCTGCGCCATTTAGACATGTCTCTTTTCTGCCAGCTTTTGTCTCTAAATGAGGCTATTCAAGACTTCAAAATGGCCGTGCATGAACGCTATTCTGAATACACCGGCTCAGAGTACACAGGCTCAGAGTACAATGGTTCAGAATATTCATATGGTGGCATGGGAAGCAGGACTGGTTCGTTTTCCAGTCTTATTGAAGAGACTGAGTGGAGCAGTGAGTTGAGAGCGAACTTGGAGGATCTGAACAGTCCAGGGTCTGCTGGTGAAGGGGTCAGCGACCTGGGCGATATAACCTCCAGTGCATCTAGTTTGTTGGAGCAGATTGCAGCATTGACAAAGAGAGCAGAGGCTGACTTTTCTCTGTGAACCATCTCCTTCCCTAGCTTCAGGAGAGGAAATTTGCACCAATTAAAATGGACACAGTGGTTAATGCCATCCTCATATACCAACCTCTCCCCAGCAGAAAATCTTGTTTGAAGAAAATGGAATAAGAAGAGAAAAACCACTAATAATTC